>OY821521.1:4565000-4873664 GCA_963682025.1 Cordilura impudica
ATTCCAATTCCGTCTTGACGATCGTCGGGAAACAAATCGAGCGAACACATATTTTCAGTTTAATATTGTTAATTTGGTACATTTCTTAAACGTTTGCTATTAAATTTTCCTGTCTTTGTCTCGTTTTACGGGGCCTGGTACAAATTTTTTTAAATCATGAATTTGTTCATTAAATATTTCTTAAAAACTTTCTTTTGCTTAAGATCAGCAGTAAAATCATATCTTATTCTGGCTTTTAACTCTTCGCAAAACTTTTTTCTTGCCATTATTATATAGTAACACAGTGCAACACATAAAATGCAAACTCCTACTTATCGAAACTAACAAAGCCCCATTTGGATTTTTCTAGTTTAGTTGCTGTTCTGATTTTATGGACTCATGTATATTTTGGCTAAAATTTAATTTTTCCCAAGAACATGCAATTTTTCTCACGACTTTATCTCGGTAACCAATGGGAATTTTTTCCTGTCTTCTCCATTTTCCAGTATTATAATGTTCTGAAGAATTATGAATTAAATTTAAAAATAGTGAAAAAATATAGAAAAAATTAAAATTTTTCTATATAAAATTACAATTTTTCTATATTTTAGCAATTTTGAGACACTGGATGCAGTTTTTTAGGGTTAGCGTGTTTTACACTTTTTTTCTCCTTGTCTATAGCCAAAATTATGCCGAAGGAAAACAAAATTACAATTATTTACCGAGATATAGCCATGAGAAAAATTGCATGTTCTTCGGAAAAATTAAGTTTTAGCCAAAATCAAAATCAGAACAGTAGCTAAACTTGCAAAACCTAAATGGGGCTTTGTTAGTTTCGATAAGTATTTTGAAAACCGCACACGCGAAAGAGTTTGCTCTCGATGTCTTCAAAAATGTTGCACTGTGTAATTAATTATAAGATAAAAACATTGAAAACTACAATTGTGTTTAAAAAAACATTTGAAAGAAAACATCGGAAACTATAAATATTTCAAAAACCATTAAGATTTTATAATCTATTTTTATTGTTTTAATCAACTCTGGTGCAGAAGTTTAAAACTTTTCATTGTTCTGGCATCACTAAAAAATATACAAATATTTCGTTTATCAACATTTTTTAATTTTATTTGGTATCTTTCGATAGATAACGCAAAAAAATAGAACATAATTTTGGATATTAGTAAAAAAATATTAACAAATTCAGAAGTTTATAAAAATTTCCTATGTATTTATTGTCACACACTGTATATATTTGATTCGTGTTACAAAGCAGTTAGATATTCAATACTAAGGGCCGTATGCAAAAAAAAATTATAGTGTACTTCAAGTAGACTTTATCAACAATTTTGTATGAAAAACATACAATACAGTCTACTTGATAACTTTTGCATACGGCCCTAAGACACTTTGTTAAATGCAACAACAGTTTTATAAAAGAATAGTGAATTAACACGGGCACTCATATCTTATTCGGACTAAATTCTGATACCAATCTAGTTGTAATCTGGCAGATTTATCATACAAAATTACACTATTTCTTATTTTTGTGTATTATTTTAATGTCTGGTTCTCACTATGTCATATTCACTGACAAGAAAAATTGCGTTTTCATTACTGCTCATAAACCGGCAAAAAAAAAATCGACATATTAGCAATTTCATTTTAGATATCAAATGTTGCCATGTGTTGCAAATGAGACCATGGAACAATCCCGCTTTCATACAACTAACAACAGCGACATGAAAAATTACATTTTCATTATATTGTCCTCAATAGGTGATGATCAACGCAAATATACTTTTGAGTTCCAAGTAAAAATAAATTATCATTTTCTAATCACATAACAGGTTCTAAATAGAACAACAATCATTAATAAATCCAAATTTTATGTATGAAGCAAAACTTGGGGGGGGGGGAGGGTTTCTACAATATGATACAAATATATAAAATTGCATTCGATTGAATTTCGGCGAGTGTTAACTTGCACTGCCATCACATCACCACCAGCAAATGTTGATATATAAGCTGTTGTCACAGCCACTTGTGGTGTAGATATGAACTGTTTTTTATTTCATTTCTTTCTTTTTTTTTTTTTTTCTTTATTATTAATTTTGCTTTTATTTTGTTTTTGGAGTTTGTTTTTATATTCGTATTTTTCTGTTTTAAATTGTAGATCAAGAAAGAGACTGAGAGAGGAGGAGTGGAATTGGTGGTATTGGTAAAAGGCAAAGAATTGTATGAAAAAAGTAAAATGACGTGACGTTTCGTGATGTGCGTGACGTGGTTTCCACCCGTATTTTTAGGTTGTTTTTATTTTTTGCTTTTAAATTTCGTTTTTAGTTTCTACTTTTTGTTATGACTTTAAGAGTTTATTTATTTGTAATGGAATCAAGCAAAGAAAAGAGAGAAGAACAGAAGTAAAATGTTATTTATGTGTAGTATAAAAAAAAGTAATGAAGCAAAAAAAAAAAAATAAATACAACTGCAAATATATAAATAAGTATAGTAGCAGAGAAAACAATAATTGAAATTGAATTTCATTATGGTTTTCTTATTGAATAATAATAATAATAACAATAGTAATACCAACAATACAAAATAATTTATTACATCTAGTGTAAGCCTTTGTAAATATAATATATAAAATAGCAAGGAATATATGTACGTATGTAACTATCTTTAAGATACACACAATCATATTTATGTTCTATAAATCCTGGAAAGTTGCAATTTTATTTTTTTTTTTGTTTTTTAATTTTATTTTTTGTCATACATACATATTTTATGCCACTAAAATGTAATATTATTCTTTCATTAATGTTAATATTAAACAAAAAAAAAAAAAAAAAAAAATCTAAATCTATAGATTGTAGTTGTATATTTAGGAATTTATATTTACATATGTCAAATGATAATAATGATCAGCACAAGGCTATTTAAAGTAAATAACATCTCTCACAGTTTTAAACTTCTAAGCACAATATATTTACATACAGACGTATGTATGTATGTACGTTCATACCTAACTTAACCTAAATTGATATAAAAATAAACAAAACAAAATAGGAAAAAAAATACTAAAACAAAACTTAGTAAATCTTTAGACAAAAAAAAAAAAAAAATAAAAAAAAAGTAAAAAAAAATAAACAAAATTTAGATGTTTAAAATAATGTATGTATATGGTATCAATATAATGTTATTCTTTTCAATAAAGCTATCAATATTTAACACAATACAAACCAAAAATAACAAACGAATTTAATTGTTTTTAATGGCGCTCTCCAACTTGAATGGTTTGTATAATTATGATAATGACGATGGTAAACAAAATATAAATTTAAATCCTAAAAACATAAAAAATGGGGATTTTAAATATTGTTGCAATTCTTAATAGTACAAAATATATTTTTAAGCAGATCGTGTGACGGATAAAGTATAAGCCTGTAATTATTCAGCCCAATTCTCAATAACAATTCCCTGGGAATTTTTTCCCTATTCCCTGTTCCCCTATACTTAATAAAATCTCCCCGGGAATTTTTTCTCTTTTCCCTTTACCCTTATTCTAAAAGAACTTCGAAAATGGGAAATTTTTCCCCGCGAAAAAAGTAGCTATTCTGAATGTCAATAAAAGGGAGAATAATTTGGGAATAATTCCGCCAAAAAATTGCGAGGGAGTGCTGCGAAAAATGTAAGTATTTAATATTTTTATGAGAAAAAGTAATATATCATTTAAAATTTTGTATAATAATATTATTATGGCATTACTGTTGCTTTCAGGTCAAAAGCAACAAACAAAAAACAAATTCATGTTCTTCAAACACAATGCAAGCCAACCCTGATGTTGCATGCTTTGCTCCGTCTTGTCCTGCTGTTGCTCTTCTGCTTCAGCTACCATCAGAAACGCTACACTGAACATTTTTTGTATTCATTTTTAATTTATTAAAGATTTAAAAAAAGTTTTACCAAAAATTTTTAAATTTGTAAACAAAACAAAACAACTGAAGCAAAACAGCTGTCTTCGAATAATCGAAATTCTCTCTCCCATATTATTCTTCTCCCCGCCTGTTTAGAATAGGAGGATTTATTCGCGGGAAAAATGAATTCCCGGGGAACTCATTTCCCTGGGAATATTTAGAATTGAGCTGATTAGTTTCCTAGATATGATTACTTGTGTCTTACGGTTATTTAACTCAAACTTAAAAGGGATATTTTTAAGAACTTCAAAAACGATACTTGTCCTTCAATCAATTCGTACCTCACCGTAAATTTAATATAAATTCAATTTAGACTAAAATAGAAATATTTTCTGTATACAGTCAGAAAAAAAAACAAATTTTTTCATTTACCAGAATCTGAATAAAGAGAAACACGGTTAAATGTTTAAAAGAAAATAATGTTTATTACACAAGAATAAAAAAGCTTGTGATCCATAATATTACAAAATTGCATCAAAATTGTTTTTGTATTGCTTATATATAAAGAGAAAACAAGTAAGAAAATTATAGTCGGTCTAGACCGACTATAAGATACCCTATACCATGCGTTTAGAAACCCTATCTCTTAGGCCCAACTAACTGGACATAGAAAATAAGCAAAAACCAAATTTGAGTGGGATTTTTATTATTTTTTTTGGTTGCAGATATGAAAAAGTTCATATCGGATGCTATATCTATATAGGGACTAGGTCCAAAAATGGACTGATCCTGATCATGTTTGGTAAAGTCTCTTGTATTTTGCAAAAATATATACAAACAAAATTTGAGAAGAATCAGTGCAATATTTTTGTTTTTTAATAGATTTAAGTGAAGATCGGGAAGCAGCTCTATATGGGGTCAAAGGGATAATTTTTGGACTACTCATTAATGGATGTAATGAACGCATACAAACCCAATTTGAGTAAGATCTATATGACAATTTGGATCTTATGGCAATTTATGTCGATTTCATATGGGTAATTTGTATGGGGGCTAGGTCTGAATATGGACCGATTCTCACCAATTTCAATAGCGCTCATCACATGGCCGATTAAAGCTTATATACCAAATTTCATCAAAATATATTCATATTTGCGACCTGCAGTTTGATTACAAGGTTTACATGGACACACAGACGGACGGACGGACGGACGGACGGACGGACGGACGGACGGACGGACGGACATTGTTAAATCAACTCAGAAAGTGATTCTGATTCGATCGGTATAATTAAAGATGGGTCTAGGTCAAATATTTTTGGTTGTTACAAACAGCAGCACAAAGTCATTATACCCAAACCACATAGTGGTATAGGGTATAAATAGCAACAAAAATATGTGTACATTCTTAGGCAAAAAAAAAAAAACCTGTACGGTAGGAAACAACTTAAACTTACAACAATTAATAAAGAAATATTATATTTTTTAGTATTTTGTGTATTGACTTTTAGCTTCTTTAACGGCGAAAAGTCGTTTTGGCATCGAATGGACGAAATTTTTATTAACTTCTCCGGTAATAAAACTCCAAATATCCTTTAAGGCGATTTTTAGGTTTTCTGGTATGTGCCCATAAATACTCTATCGCGTTTGAATTTGAATTGAATTTGAATTTATTTATTGAATTTCATAAATTATAATTCAGTACAAAGAATTAATATTATATAGAAGTACTGAATACTAATTATAGTTATATTTTACAATGTACAAGAAAAAAAAAATAAAATAATAAAATACTACCTAATACTAACAAAACAAAGAAAAAAGAAATATAAATATAAATAATAATAAAATAATAATAATAAAATAATACAAGAAAAAAAAAATTAGTTATAATATTCATATATTTTATTTTTGAATTTAGTTGCTTTGCTGATAATTAGCAAGTGAGGGGGTGTCGATTCCAAATTCGTATGGAATTAATATAGAAGTGTAACTCCGAAAGTTGAGTCTTATGTTGTATTTGAATAATACGACGTCCTCTCTCAGACCTAAAAAAGTTTAGTCTTTCGTAAAGGTATTTAGGTTGGCCTGAGTAAATAATTTTATGCAGGTATATTAGTGATTTACACTTCAAAAGGTTTTCAAAAGTGACACCATAAATTTGTTCAGCGTAGATAGATACGCTACCTAGTCGTGGTATCGCGCAATGTTATTAAAAGCTACGTTTAGTTTACGCATACTGGTTGCATCACAGCTTGAGCACAACTCACAACCATAGAGTAAAGTTGGTATTAAGTATGTTTTAGCCAGAAGCATTCTGACTTGAAGTGGTACGAACCACTGAGTGTACCATAAGTTTCTTAATATACCATATATTTTTCCGGTTGTAATAATAACGTGGTCATTCCAGTGTAAATATTTATTAAATGTGAGTCCAAGATTTTTTACCTTATCCACAAGATTAATTTTTGATTCACCCAGAATTATATCAGAAATATTTGGAATAACCTGATTTTTTTTTAGTAATTAACATAAATTTTGGATTTGCGGAAAATTTCCCGAAAACAATTTCCCGAAATTACAATTTCACGAACACAATTTCCAGAAATGACAATTTCCTGAAATTACAATTTCCCGGACACAATTTCCCGAAATTAAAATTGCCCTAAATTACAATTTCCCGAAATACAATTTCCCGAACACAATTTCCCGCAACTACAATTTCCCGAAATTACTATTTCTTCAAAGAGCTTGTTGATGGCATTTCCGAAACAATACCATCAGAAATTCCGGCCGAAGCGCGAGCTATCAGCTCATGACCACTTGATGTAGTGGTCCGGGCAAGATCTTTCAGCTCATTAACGATTTTTTCTTTAGCAACGAAAGCCGCTTCGACACTGTGATTGTGAAGAGCCTCTTTTTTTATAGTATCGTTGCCAATAAACGCTATCAACGGACTGACCGTCGTCATGATACAAGAAACCATTCAAAAGCAACCTCGGTTTACCTTTTTCGCTATTTATGAATTCGAGTGGCATAGCAACTGAGTTTTACAACCCAAATAATTAAAAAACTTCGCTATGCAAGATGGTAACGATTCCGTAGCAGCTACTGCATAAGCAGGATGTGATGGAGTGAGCGTTATCCGTCGGGAAGTCTGAATACCGAAGTGTTCAAAGTCACAATGAAAAAATAAGCGTATGACACTCCAATTAATAGGTCCGGATGACGAGGGAGGGTGGAAGAGGAAGGGCGCGGTGCGGGGTGGGGGAATTGTTTTTTCGAGAAGTCGTATACTCGGGAAATTGTTTTTTCAAGAAATCTTATGCAGCAAGCTTTTTTATGGGGGAAATCAAGAATATAAAGAATGTAAACTAAAAATAGGGAAGTTGTAATTTCGGGAAATTTTTTTCGGGAAATTGTAATTTCGGGAAATTGTTTTCGGGAAATTGTTTTCGGGAAATTGTAATTTCGGGAAATTGTTTTCGGGAAATTGTTTTCGGGAAATTGTAATTTCGGGAAATTGTTTTCGGGGAATTGTTTTTTCGGGCAATTGTTTTCGGGCAATTGTTTTCGGGCAATTGTATTTGGGAAATTGTTTTCGGGAAATTTTCCGTAGACGAAATTTTGACCTACTTGGATTGAGACATAATCCGTTGTTTGTAGCTCAGTGCCTAATATTTTGTAAGTCAACGTTAATTTTACGTACGCAATCATCAATTTCCGATATTGTACAGCTAATGTAGAGTTGGACGTCGTCCGCATACATTTGAACATTGCAAATTTTGTAATTGATTCGGAAGATCATTGGCATAAGCTGAGTACAGCAATGGCCCTAAGATAGAACCTTGTGGTACACCTCCTGTAAGTTCGATCCTACTTGAGATTTGTTTACCATAGAAAACCGATTGTGATCTTTCTGTTAAATATGAATTCATCAACTTAGTGGATGTCGTAGACATATTAAATATTTTGTTTAACTTTAATGTTAGAATTTCCGTGTTAACAAAAGCCTTAGAATGATCCAAAAGAATTAAGAAGACAACTTTGTCATCATCAATCTTTGATCTTATATATTCTGTTACATCAATCAAAGTAGATACGCAACTGTGTTGTGGACGAAAACCAGACTGTCTGGGAGTAAGCAAGTTGTTATCCTGAATAAATCTACTGAATTGGTTGTGCATTAAACGTTCATGTATTTTAGATAGAAAGGGCAGTATAGCCCGTTTTCGGTATAGGGACAATTTTAGCGTGTTTCCACTGAATGGGATACGTCGATTTAGTTATTATTGAATTGAACATGTTAGTAATATATGGTAGGAGGGATCACAATTTTTATGAATCTTGGATGAACACCATCACAGCTAGTAGCATTAGACTTTCGTATATTTCAGTTACAGTAAAGCAACTAAACTGAAATTGGTGTTGAACGTTTGAAATGGCATGGCTCCTGTAATGTTCTACATTAGCGGTAGGCCTTGGTAAATCTGTAAATTTGTAATTTAGTTCCTCAACATTTATATTAACAGTATTATCTCTGGTTTTGGTAATTATCCCTACATTTGGTATTTCACTCCTTCTTGCCTTGCTATTTAAGCAACTTGAAAATTTTTTGTTATAGTAGGACGATTTGGCAATCCTAATGCTTCTGTCAACCTTATTTCTAAGGGATCGAAATGCAGTCTGTAGTTCGGGGGTTTTAAATCTCTTCCATTTTGTATAAGCAATATTACGTTGTTCGATTAAACAATTAATTTCAACGGTAAACCATGGGTTGTCAGTTGTTGTTATCCTTTTCGTTCTAAGAGGAACAAATTCATTGAAGAGTTGTTCAATGTTTGTTTGAATAAACGTAAGCTGCTCATCAACAGATGGCATATAATATGAAGGTACAATCCCAATCAATTTGTGAAATTTTATCATATAAAGCTAAATAATTAATACGTTTAAAGTCATGATAGCTAAAACTTTCATCAGTTGTGTCTGGTTTAAAATCGTAAGTGATAAATATAAGATCGTGTTTAGAAAACACAGGCGCTGATATCTGTTCAAACAAAAGAACTTTTGGTGGTATAGGGTATAAATAGCAACAAAAATATGTGTACATTCTTAGGCAAAAAAAAAAAAACCTGTACGGTAGGAAACAACTTAAACTTACAACAATTAATAAAGAAATATTATATTTTTTAGTATTTTGTGTATTGACTTTTAGCTTCTTTAACGGCGAAAAGTCGTTTTGGCATCGAATGGACGAAATTTTTATTAACTTCTCCGGTAATAAAACTCCAAATATCCTTTAAGGCGATTTTTAGGTTTTCTGGTATGTGCCCATAAATACTCTATCGCGTTTGAATTTGAATTGAATTTGAATTTATTTATTGAATTTCATAAATTATAATTCAGTACAAAGAATTAATATTATATAGAAGTACTGAATACTAATTATAGTTATATTTTACAATGTACAAGAAAAAAAAAATAAAATAATAAAATACTACCTAATACTAACAAAACAAAGAAAAAAGAAATATAAATATAAATAATAATAAAATAATAATAATAAAATAATACAAGAAAAAAAAAATTAGTTATAATATTCATATATTTTATTTTTGAATTTAGTTGCTTTGCTGATAATTAGCAAGTGAGGGGGTGTCGATTCCAAATTCGTATGGAATTAATATAGAAGTGTAACTCCGAAAGTTGAGTCTTATGTTGTATTTGAATAATACGACGTCCTCTCTCAGACCTAAAAAAGTTTAGTCTTTCGTAAAGGTATTTAGGTTGGCCTGAGTAAATAATTTTATGCAGGTATATTAGTGATTTACACTTCAAAAGGTTTTCAAAAGTGACACCATAAATTTGTTCAGCGTAGATAGATACGCTACCTAGTCGTGGTATCGCGCAATGTTATTAAAAGCTACGTTTAGTTTACGCATACTGGTTGCATCACAGCTTGAGCACAACTCACAACCATAGAGTAAAGTTGGTATTAAGTATGTTTTAGCCAGAAGCATTCTGACTTGAAGTGGTACGAACCACTGAGTGTACCATAAGTTTCTTAATATACCATATATTTTTCCGGTTGTAATAATAACGTGGTCATTCCAGTGTAAATATTTATTAAATGTGAGTCCAAGATTTTTTACCTTATCCACAAGATTAATTTTTGATTCACCCAGAATTATATCAGAAATATTTGGAATAACCTGATTTTTTTTTAGTAATTAACATAAATTTTGGATTTGCGGAAAATTTCCCGAAAACAATTTCCCGAAATTACAATTTCACGAACACAATTTCCAGAAATGACAATTTCCTGAAATTACAATTTCCCGGACACAATTTCCCGAAATTAAAATTGCCCTAAATTACAATTTCCCGAAATACAATTTCCCGAACACAATTTCCCGCAACTACAATTTCCCGAAATTACTATTTCTTCAAAGAGCTTGTTGATGGCATTTCCGAAACAATACCATCAGAAATTCCGGCCGCAGCGCGAGCTATCAGCTCATGACCACTTGATGTAGTGGTCCGGGCAAGATCTTTCAGCTCATTAACGATTTTTTCTTTAGCAACGAAAGCCGCTTCGACACTGTGATTGTGAAGAGCCTCTTTTTTTATAGTATCGTTGCCAATAAACGCTATCAACGGACTGACCGTCGTCATGATACAAGAAACCATTCAAAAGCAACCTCGGTTTACCTTTTTCGCTATTTATGAATTCGAGTGGCATAGCAACTGAGTTTTACAACCCAAATAATTAAAAAACTTCGCTATGCAAGATGGTAACGATTCCGTAGCAGCTACTGCATAAGCAGGATGTGATGGAGTGAGCGTTATCCGTCGGGAAGTCTGAATACCGAAGTGTTCAAAGTCACAATGAAAAAATAAGCGTATGACACTCCAATTAATAGGTCCGGATGACGAGGGAGGGTGGAAGAGGAAGGGCGCGGTGCGGGGTGGGGGAATTGTTTTTTCGAGAAGTCGTATACTCGGGAAATTGTTTTTTCAAGAAATCTTATGCAGCAAGCTTTTTTATGGGGGAAATCAAGAATATAAAGAATGTAAACTAAAAATAGGGAAGTTGTAATTTCGGGAAATTTTTTTCGGGAAATTGTAATTTCGGGAAATTGTTTTCGGGAAATTGTTTTCGGGAAATTGTAATTTCGGGAAATTGTTTTCGGGAAATTGTTTTCGGGAAATTGTAATTTCGGGAAATTGTTTTCGGGGAATTGTTTTTTCGGGCAATTGTTTTCGGGCAATTGTTTTCGGGCAATTGTATTTGGGAAATTGTTTTCGGGAAATTTTCCGTAGACGAAATTTTGACCTACTTGGATTGAGACATAATCCGTTGTTTGTAGCTCAGTGCCTAATATTTTGTAAGTCAACGTTAATTTTACGTACGCAATCATCAATTTCCGATATTGTACAGCTAATGTAGAGTTGGACGTCGTCCGCATACATTTGAACATTGCAAATTTTGTAATTGATTCGGAAGATCATTGGCATAAGCTGAGTACAGCAATGGCCCTAAGATAGAACCTTGTGGTACACCTCCTGTAAGTTCGATCCTACTTGAGATTTGTTTACCATAGAAAACCGATTGTGATCTTTCTGTTAAATATGAATTCATCAACTTAGTGGATGTCGTAGACATATTAAATATTTTGTTTAACTTTAATGTTAGAATTTCCGTGTTAACAAAAGCCTTAGAATGATCCAAAAGAATTAAGAAGACAACTTTGTCATCATCAATCTTTGATCTTATATATTCTGTTACATCAATCAAAGTAGATACGCAACTGTGTTGTGGACGAAAACCAGACTGTCTGGGAGTAAGCAAGTTGTTATCCTGAATAAATCTACTGAATTGGTTGTGCATTAAACGTTCATGTATTTTAGATAGAAAGGGCAGTATAGCCCGTTTTCGGTATAGGGACAATTTTAGCGTGTTTCCACTGAATGGGATACGTCGATTTAGTTATTATTGAATTGAACATGTTAGTAATATATGGTAGGAGGGATCACAATTTTTATGAATCTTGGATGAACACCATCACAGCTAGTAGCATTAGACTTTCGTATATTTCAGTTACAGTAAAGCAACTAAACTGAAATTGGTGTTGAACGTTTGAAATGGCATGGCTCCTGTAATGTTCTACATTAGCGGTAGGCCTTGGTAAATCTGTAAATTTGTAATTTAGTTCCTCAACATTTATATTAACAGTATTATCTCTGGTTTTGGTAATTATCCCTACATTTGGTATTTCACTCCTTCTTGCCTTGCTATTTAAGCAACTTGAAAATTTTTTGTTATAGTAGGACGATTTGGCAATCCTAATGCTTCTGTCAACCTTATTTCTAAGGGATCGAAATGCAGTCTGTAGTTCGGGGGTTTTAAATCTCTTCCATTTTGTATAAGCAATATTACGTTGTTCGATTAAACAATTAATTTCAACGGTAAACCATGGGTTGTCAGTTGTTGTTATCCTTTTCGTTCTAAGAGGAACAAATTCATTGAAGAGTTGTTCAATGTTTGTTTGAATAAACGTAAGCTGCTCATCAACAGATGGCATATAATATGAAGGTACAATCCCAATCAATTTGTGAAATTTTATCATATAAAGCTAAATAATTAATACGTTTAAAGTCATGATAGCTAAAACTTTCATCAGTTGTGTCTGGTTTAAAATCGTAAGTGATAAATATAAGATCGTGTTTAGAAAACACAGGCGCTGATATCTGTTCAAACAAAAGAACTTTTGACAAACAGTTGGTGAAAAATATATCAAGGAGCGAATTTGAGTTGGTGGAATAGTGTGTAGGTGTAGTTTTATTGACTACATCTAGGCCAAGATATAGCATTTCATCTGAAAACGTAGATTCCACTAAAATGTTACTGTTAAAATCACCAGCTATTATAATATTTGTGTACCCCACGGTAATATTAGATAATTCCAGAAAAAAAGCTTCTGAATTAATATTCTTATTTGGTCTATAGACATTTCCTAGCAATACTTTTTACTTTAATTCTAAAAAGAGAAACTCAATTCTATCACCATCTTTTGATTTATTTTTAATTTTACATTTTACATTATTTTCCACATATATGGCAACACCATCTGCTTTTTTATCCTTATGACCCTTTTTTTGTTTTCTATCCACTCTGAAGAGCTTATATCCCCGCAATCTGTAACAGTCATCATGACCTTGGTATTGAACCATGTTTCTGAAATGCATACCGCATCGACGTTGGAAGACTCAAATATGTAACGGAACTCTTCTATTTTTATTTGTAAGCTTTGCGCATTAATATGAACAACGTTTAAGCCATTTTTAAGTTTGGAAAAAATACGAATCATGCTATGTGCATTGAATTTGGAACTCACCCTCAGATTATTTAAATTGTTCAACATATATTACAGAGCTGAGTGCAACGCAAGTAAATTGTGTGTTAACATTAATATTGATTATAAACTTGGTATTACAAAACTTAGATATATCTACATATATATAATTTAATTAAGAATGATAAAGGTGAAAATATCGAATACAAAAAAAGTTTGGTATTATTAAAATTGATTTTAAATTTGATATTATAAAAATTGGTTCCATAAAGACGTAATTTAAATATGAATGGTAAATATGAAAAAAATTTAAGGTATAATGTTTCGAACAAAATAATAAAACATAAGGAATACAAATATACAATTTTAGAAAAAAGTAATATACGTGATTGACTACACATCAGAATTTTCATTTCGAAATAAGCTATAAATATCATCAATGCAATAGAGACGTTGCGGTTCATCTGACTGGTTCATTTCGATAAAAAACAATGCCACGCATAGAATAAACAAAAAATAGTTTCTTGTCTTTCCAAAGTTTTACAGCTTCAATATATATTTAAGTCCGGGCTTTGGGGGAGTATGGGGTAATACTTTTTTTATGTTGTAAAGCAGCCATTTCTTAACTACAAATGCTTTGGATCGTTATCTTTGGATCCTCCAAACCCATTTTTGGACAGATTGGGCCAAATTACTTTTTAAAATATTTAAATAATCCGTTTCCCACACCATTTGCACTCATAGCACCCTACACCATTACATTTCCAACACCGTTTTAAACCGTATTTATTACATTATGTGGATTTAAGGATTCACGCTCCTTTCTCCACACAAATTTTCGACCGTAACTATCAAAAATATTGAATTTAGACTCGTCTGTAAAAATAACTGTTTCCCAGAAAGCAGTGTCGTTTTTTCACATTTTCGTTAGAAAGGAGTGGCTTCTTCTGGAACTGCGTACCCATATAATTCTTTCGAATGGAGGAAGTATCTTACCATCTTTGGAGTCACGTCAACTATTTTATGGTTTTTAATTTCGTTAGCAATATGAACAGCAGAAACTTTGGATCTTTCTTCACAAACAAGTATATTTTCCGTTCAATCTGAGTATTCATTTTTTTGCGGTTTTTCGAAATAATATACAGTTAGCGTCAAAACAAACTGTGCAGCGAACAGTTCAACATTTATAAGTTCACAGATCCTAAAAGGGTGGTAGTACAATAAATCTGTTTTTACTTTTTTTAAGTATATACATGAGTAGTTTATTTAAATAAAAAAAATTTTCATTTAATTTCTTCTTTATTTTTAAATTAACATTAAACTTCAAAAAGGTCTTATTGTAAGCGTAAATAAAACATTTACCGTCTCATATAATTTTAACGTTCTTTTTGTTTTGTTTCTTCTTGCATTTATGTTACTTATGTTTAATTATCGGTTTTATCCTAACTTATCAATTAGTCAAGTAAATTTCAGTCTTGAAATACTATTCAACATGGGCAAGCAAACTACTAAACTAGAAACGCGCAATTTATTAGTCAAATTAGCATCTGAAGGCAAATCTTTGAGAGAAATTGGCAGTATTAGTGGCAGTATTAGATAAGTTCAAAAACTTGAAAAATGTTAAGGACCTTCCGCGTTCTGGCATGCCGCATATTTTGTCCCGCTAATCCCTGGGAAAATGCAGTCAAAATAACGGAGAAACGCAGAAGAGTATTAGGAGCAAGTATAAGTACTAGTACTGTTCGCCGTGCAATACATGAACATGGTCTATATCGTAGAGTTCCTAGAAAATAACTCTTATATCTATGAAGAATCACAAAAAGCTCCTGAAATATGCGAAAAAGCACCAATACAATGATAATACTTTTTGGGGTAATTGCTTATTTATGTAATGATGAATGCAAAATTTAAATATTTCGATGAAAAAAGTTACAAAGAATATGGAGAGGAAAAAATAAGCATACGAAGAAAATATTGTTGCTAAAACCGTAAAGCACGGTGGTGGTTCAGTTATGGTATGGGGGTCTCTGGCTGCAAGTTGTGTTGGAAATCTTCGTAGGAAGTACTATGAATAGCATAGATTATCTTAACATAACATTTTAAAAGCAAATTTTCAGCCGAGTGTTGCCAAATTATGCTTATTATCGACTTGGGTCTCTCAGCAAGACAATGATCCTAAGCATACTGCTTGAAATGACAACAAATGGTTGCTTTACAGAACGCCAAAACAGCTTGATCACCCGCACCAATCACCAGACTTGAATCCCATCGAGCACTTATGGAAACATCTAGACCGGCAAATCCGAAAACACAGCATAAATGACAAAGAGTCCCTAAAACGGGCTATAACTGAGGAATGGAATAATATTCCTTCACTAGTGACCCAAAACCTGCTTGATTCAATGCCCAGATGACTTGCTGCAGTCATAAAAGCAAAGGGCAAGCAAACTAAATATTAGCCTTGGAGAAAATTTTTAGTTTTTAAAATAAGTTTTGAAGTGAAGAAATTAAATGAGAATTTTTTTTTATTTAAATAAACTACTATGTATATAAAGGGTCCGCCATCTAACGTTTTTTTTTTCAACTAGTGCTTATTTCGTGAATGGTAACATGTTGCTCATGTCTGATTTGACAGATGATTAGTTTTATCCTTCCGTTGAACGAATATGGCTCTGTATACGCTTGAACAACGCTGGGAAATATTGCGACATTACTTTGAAAATCATGGTAATGTTGCAGAATGTGTGCGAAAATTGCGTACGGATTTTGGAAGAAGAGAAGCACCGTCAGCTCCGTATGTTCGTTACCTTGTCAAAAAAGTGAAAGAAACTGGCATCCTCATCGATAAACCAAAGCGTGAAAAGCCAAAAACAGCGCGTATACCCGAGAATATTGCTGCTGTGGCAGAAAGTGTGCGTGAAGCGCCATCAACATCAATTCACCGTCGTTCTCAAGAATTGAACATTTCGGTGGCATCATTGAGACGAATATTGCATAAAGACCTTGGTATGACGCCATACAAAGTCCAATTGGTTCAGGAGTTGAAGCCAACTGCCCATCCAATGCGTTTTCGCTTCGCTAAGTGGGCCTGCGATCGACTTACAGAAGATGCCGATTTTGCCAAAAAAAATCATCTTTTCAGATGAAGCTGATTTTGATCTTGGCGGGTATGTAAACAAACAAAATTGTCGCATTTGGGGCACAGAAAACCCGCACGCGTACATTGAAAAGCCGATACACCCAAAACGAGTCACTGTTTGGTGCGGATTTTGGTCCAGAGGCATAATTGGGCCATTTTTCTTCGAAAATGAACAAGGAGTGGCCGTAACAGTCAATGGCGATCGTTATCGGGCCATGTTGATCGAATTTTTGTTCACAAAAATTGAAGAGGAGGATATTGGCAACATTTGGTTTCAACAGGACGGCGCTACGTGCCACACAGCCGAAGCTACACTCGATGTTTTGCGCCCTGTTTTTGAAGATGGCTTTATCAGCCGCAGAGCTGATGTCGTTTGGCCACCTCGGAGCTGCGATTTGACACCGTTGGACTATTATTTGTGGGGTGCCCTCAAAGATAAGTGTTACGCCTGCATGGCTAGCCGAGGCAGCCATTTGAATGAAATTATTTTCCATTATTAACCGGAAGGATTTTACTTTCAAATAAAAAAAGAAATTTGAGATAATATTCAGTAGTTTCTTTTTATAGCATTTTAAAAAAAAGAAAAAGTTATTTGGCGGACCCTTTACTTTAAATAAGTAAAAACAGACTTATTGTACCTCTCCCTTTTAGGATCTATGAACTTGTAAATGTTGAACTGTTCACTGTTCAGTTTGTTTTAACGCTGCCTGTATTTCTTTGAAAGGTTTTTATAATGTAATGGAGGGTACTATGCGGTTTTTTTTACTAATTTCTTTCCAGAGTTTTATAATTAATTCATTTAAAGCTTTTGAAATTTCCTTTTTTTGATATTTTTTTGTATGTACTTGTCGAAAATACTAGATTTCACTGTATTTGATCAATATTTGAGTAAAAAATTTGTAGCGGGACTTTTTGTACAAACGAAATAACAAATGTAGAAGTCCTTTTTTAGCCTCAGAATATTGACATAAATTTTGTTTTTGTTATTTTTCTCTTTATATACAAGCAATACAAAAACAATTTTTATTCAAATTTATGTGTAATAAACATTATTTTCTTTTACATTATAATCGAGTTGTGAGTAAAGGTCGTGGAAATGTGAATTTCAAGCATTGAAATGGAAATAATATCTGTATAGAAATTGAGGTAGATGTATTAGTTCTTTCCAATATAGAGGATATAGAGGATTGTTGTTATTTGGAGGACATAACCGCAGCATTTTTCACAAATTTTACCACTATTTTGTCCAGTTTTCATTCAGTTCTACAACTATTTCAGCCAATATTCGTGGAAGTCTATGGACACTTAGAAATAAAACATGAGTTTAATTGAACCAATTTCTAAGTATAACATGTAGTTGGGAGTATTGGTTGGTAGGTATTAAATTTTTTTAATGAAAAAAACGAAATAATTTATCCACTTCATCATGTTAGCATCATAAAATTTTAGTTTGTTCTTTTTAGATATTTTTGGATTATTTATTTGGATTTTTTAATTTTCATAATGCCATATTAAGTCAGATGAAATTCTTGGACCTTTCCGAAATATGACTATTTCCAATTTCGCCAAATTAACTTTTAGACTACATATTGCACAATATCATTGTAGAGCATCAATCATTCCTTGCAAACCATTAGGACAGTTTGATAGTGTAACAATGTCATCTGCGTATAACAAAACTTTTATATTTACGTTAGCAATATTTAGTTCACCCGATAAAATATCTAGGAGATCATTTATAAGGACTTCACTGGAAATTATTTAGAAAATGAATTTCCATTCCATATTCGACTGTATTCACATATAAAGACTCCAAAATTATAATAATTTTTGCTGAACGGCCTATGCACGATAGTTTCTATAATAAACTGTTTCTGGGTATCATATTGAGTGCAGAAGAAAAATCAGCAAAGAAGGCATAAATATATTTATTACACAATTTATTCAAATATACATTGCTGACAAGATAAAATACGTTAATGAAACTCATTCATAATTTTATTTTCTGTTATAACCTCAAGAAGATGTTATTAAAAATTTTGCAGATAGTGTATATTAAAGACAGGCCTTTGCTAAATTTGGATCGTTTTTTAAAATAATGGTAAGAAAATGAACTGCTTGAAAGATGATGGCACTTTTTCCCAAAGAAAGATATTATTAAACACAATCAACATATCATTAAAGAGGCAACGGGGTGCAAATTAATAAAGTACATACGGAATTCCATGCAGTCCTAGAGCTTTGTTTAATTTAAGATTTTTATAACAGCATATAACTCACAAAATTCAAAAGGAGAAACCAATAGAGCGCCGACAAAATAAGGCATACACCATCTTATTACATTGACATCATCACGGTTTTGTAAAAGATATGTAAAAGATGTTTTTATTATACGAAAATATTACTCGAAAAAACTTAATTTGAAAATTTGCACAGCGGAAAGACCAGATTTTTTCAGATTTTTATACTAAAAATATTATTTGTGGCAATTTTCACTATAATATTCGAGATTAGCAGGTCAAAATACGTTAGTATACCAAATTTCAGACCGATCGGAGATATGCGCTTTTCGGAAGTACACCTGTCAATTTTTAAATCTAATTTAATTATATTGGATGTGAGGATTCTAAAGTAATATAATTATTTTTTTCTGACAGCTATAGTTTACGAGTTATAGACGAGTGTACTCCATAAAAAGTTCAGCAATTTAGAGTTTTAAATTAGTTACTGTGAGATATCTCATTAACTAGAAACGGCACGATAAAGTTAATATAATTTTTGAAATCTACGTACCTTGTTAAGTCTAAACCGTATCTGATTAGTAAGATCTAAAAAGGTCTAAGCGAAATTTAAAAATTTTTTGTTTCAGTGAGTCTCGCAAACTAAAAAGAACTCAGTATTAGCTAAATTTTGAGATCTGCATACCTGAAATCGAATTATGGATACAAAAGCGATCACTAGAGTTGTTCGCTAAAAATGTTTATCAGATTTCAAATTACCCCAATTACCCAAAAATCAATTAACGAAACTTTAAAAAAATTATTATTTTAAGCTCGAGGTCTGTATTTTAACATATAAAATTATATTTATTTATTTTATTTTCAATATTTCGCCAACCTCCGAGTAACAATAGTCAAAATACCAATGCTTATGGACGAATTAACATTTTATATTGCACTCAATTAACGAAACTTTGACAAATTAATCTCTTTTATTTGTCCTCTGATATACTCTGCTAAAAAGTAACCATTAGTCTTTAACACGTCAAAATTATTTTGATAATAAATATTAATTAGTTTCCTGGGTGGTCCTCTCAGAATACACTATAATTATGTGGCCTAATCTTAAACTTTGTGCAAAAGATAAGTAGTAAATCGGTCGTTTTTCTTTTTTGCCAATTTTCTGCCTACATCAAGGGGTACATACATATGTATGTAATAATAAAAAAAAAATAATGGAAATTTTCTTACGAAGCCATTAAATAAAAAGTTATTTGCTATTATTAAAGCTTGCCTTAAAGATGTTAAACCACATTGAATTTCTTAGGTTTTTTAGAATAAAAAGATATTAATTCTTTTAATATATACGAAGACATTTTTGTGGTTTGGGTATTTATTATAAATAAACATAATTTACTTGTAGGGTATCTGGTTAAAGGAACACGACAATCAAGTTTTTTTTTTTATCAGCACAGGCGCCACGCCACAATTGTGGTGAACAAGAAATGTATTACAAACAACAACAAAGACACGTGTACAAGAAGTGTAATCCAATAAAAAAGTATTTTTTTTTTCTAAAAAATAAACATAAAATAGTTAAATATTTTTTTTATATTCTCTAATTATATTTATTTATTTATACATTGCATTGCGTTGTAAAAAAATTAAAAAAAATGGAAATTAAGCAAGTAAGAAAATTATAGTCGGTCTAGACCGACTTTACTATACCCTATACCATGGTTTAGAGACCATATCTCTTAGGCCCAACTAACTGGATATAGAAAATAAGCATAAACCAAATTTTAGTGGGATTTTTATTAATTTTTTTGGTTGCAGATATGAAAAAGTTCATATCGTATGCTATATATATATATATAAGGACTAGGCCCAAAAATGAACCGATCCTGACCATGTTTGCTAACGTCTCTTGTATTTTGCAAAAATATATACAAACAAAATTTGAGAAGAATCAGTGCAATATTTTTGTTTTTTGATAGACTTAAGTGAAGATCGGGAAGCAACTCTATATGGGGCCTATGACTAAGAGTTGTCCAATAGGGATAATTTTTGGACTACTAATTAATGGAAGTAATAAACGCATAAAAACCCAATTTGCGTAAGATCTATATGACAATTTGGATCTTATGGCAATTTATGTCGATTTCATAGGGGTCATTTGTATGGGGGCTAGGTCTGAACATGGACCGATTCTCACCAATTTCAATAGTGTTCATCCTATGGCCGACAGAAGCTTATATACCCAATTTCGTCCAAATATATTCATATTTGCGACCTGCTGTTTGATTACAAGGTTTACATGGACACACAGACAGACGGACGGACGGACGGTCATCGTTAAATCGAATCCAATAGTGATTCTGATACGATCGGTATAATAAAAGATGGGTTTTGGTCAAATATTTTTGGTAGTTACAAACAGCAGCACAAAGTCATTATACCCAAACCACATAGTGGTATGGGGTATAAAAATATATTTAAGTATTTGTAAATTTTTTTATCTTAATATTATTTGTTAACATGATTTGAATAAAAAAATTAAACTTTTATTATTGTTTAAAAAAATATTACAAATTATCCCCCTTCTCTAGTTTGCATAATTAGCCGGAACATGGTAACACTGATTTTTTTCTTTGATTGCTCTGACATTAATTTGACATTTTCGCTTTAATTTGCTCTTCATTAGTCTTTCGCAGGCAAGTGTACGCAATCGCCGTTTAGTTAGTGTCGTGCTAATAATAATATTAAATATAATTGAAACAAATTGCTTAAAATTATAAAAATCTTTAATTAAATTTAAATGTTGTAAAGTTATGTTTAAATAAGTGGAGTGCAAATAAAGTTTAAACATACATATGTATGTATGTATGTATGTACATAAGTTGTGAAATGGAAAAAATTGTTTTGTTCTACTTTCTTCTTTGGCTATTTGAACACCGTTGTTGTTATTGTTTGTAGATAAATGCCGGTCAGTTATTGTGTAATCGTTGTTTCATTAAAAGGTGATTAAGGAAAATTAAGTGATAAAATAAATATGAAAAAGTATTACAAGATTAAAAATAAATCAGTGAAATCGTTTTCTATAAAAAAGTAATTATCGCAGATAAGCATCATAAGTGTAAATAATTGTCTTGTGTAAATTATGCGTGTTAGAAAATTTGCCTATTCGAAGATTTAGATGATACCACTACGTCGTATGATTTTCCGACATAAAAATCCGATGAAATTCATTGGACTGTCATAAAGTCGTACCGACATTATTTCTGCATATTTGGGCCATTTACATCATCACACTCAAGTCTTATGAAAACAACTGTTTAGAATAACAAGCAAATTTATTTTGAAATTTATCCTATTTTATTTCCACTTTCTTTGTTTTTGTTTACCTTTTTTTAATATTAACAAAAAAAAAAAAACACTGGTCCGATGAAAATGGCAAGTTTTTAGAATTTTTTTCTAAAACCATCGGACTTCGAAAATAAAATCGTACGGACTGTCAATTTCATAACACAAGCTTTTTACATGATACGATATTTTCATAATACTCGACTTTTTGACAGGTCGTATTACAAAGTGTGATAGTGTAAACTGGCCTTAATGCGTTTCAAAAAAAAAAAGATTGCCAAATTTCGGTTTATAACAAAAAAAGTATTTCTTTCGTGCGTACTTTTTATCATGCTCCTGTTTTTGGTATATAAATCTTCTATTTTGAAGTGGAATTTTAAATCTGAGAGCATGGCTGATTATAGTTATGGTAAGTACCCGTTTCTCAACTCATTATATTGATTGATCAAATAACATAATAAAGCAAAGGTCTATTTTAAATTAATATACAAAAAGTTAAAAAAATAATTGCATTTATTTGCTTTTTCAAATGAAACCAAAATTTATTTAACAGAAAATATTTATTACTTGTTGGTATTTTAAATAAATAATAGGCTAAAGAAAATTAATAATATTTAATACTTTTTAAAACGAAAAGCAATATCGAAAAATTGATATTCAGTGGGGACATAAAGAAATATTAAATATAAAGGGATCATTTCATATAACGAAATATTACGGCGTGTTTAAAATTTATATAAACAATTTCCTAAGTATCTAAAATTTTATCATTTTATAAACTGAAACCTGTATGAATAGGTTGTAGGTAAATGTAGGCTTAAATATCTTTAATAATTCTTCTGCATTTTTATCATTTAATGCAAATTCATAGTTTAATGTTGCAAATTTTTCATATTACAAAAATCTGTATTTTAAAAAATTCCCGAAAATAGTTGTCCAGCTTCAAAGTTAATTTAATTCGTGGAGAGAAATTTTCTTCAAACTTGAAATAAGAGCTAATTTTCACGAATTTGTGTAGAAATGGCTGATCTTTTTCGATTATAAGTTCGGCAGGAGTACAATTATAGTCGGAATGCTTTGAAATTTTAAGGATATAATGTCCTAGTATTTGCAATTTTGAATGTATAAATGTTTACCATGTGGTCCTTAAATATTTTTTGTAAATCGATATCAAACTTGCACGGAGTAAATTTTTTTATATGTTTGTATGGAAACTGGGTTCGAATCGTCGCATTCGTTATCGAAATTTTTCGATCAAAATAATTTTTTTATTTTCCAAAATAAAATACTAAGAGTAATTTTACTATGTCCACAGTTAATAGTAAAAGTGAAATGAGGTCTGACGATGGTCCGTCTTTTTTAAATAATAAACCAAAATATGGAATTTCGATTGATTTTACTCGATACCGAATGCGACGATTTACCCCCTGAATAATCTTTTTCGATTAGTAGTTCGGCAATAGCTCTATCAATATACTCAGTTGCAGTTGTTGAAAAAAAAAATATATATTTTTCTTCAACATTTTTAATTACTGATCATTTTCCAGGGTAGGTCGGTAGATCTGAGTGTTTCAGTATTTTATGACAATAATCTGTTGATATGAGGGACTACAATTTGTATTAATTTCTACCATGAAGTTTGGGAAAAGTTTTTGTTAAATGATATCAAACTTCCAATGGAGTGAATGTTTTCATACATTTGTATGGAAAGTGGTTGACATTTTTCAAGTAGTAACTCGCCCATCCCCCAATTATTGCCGGAATGGTTTGAAATTTAATAGAAATACTGTCCTTATACTTGCAAAACTAAAAATATAACTTTTGGCTAAGTGATTATGAAAAATATTCTGTAAAATTATCTAAGACATAAAGTGAGAGAAAATTTTTTCGAGTAGTAGTTCGTAAGAGCCACAATTTCAGACAGATTATTTTTAAATTAGAAGTACGTAATATCCTCATATTTTGAACGATAAAAAGTATAAATTTGTACAATATGTTCCTTAAATATTTTTTTTTTTGTAAATCGATGCCAAATTTCAATTGTGTATATATTATTGTGTGGAAAGTGGTCGAGATTTTTCGATTAGTGGTTCGCCAAAGGCATAATTCCTGTCGGAATACTTTGAAATTTTAAGAAGATTATGTCGTTTTATTTGCAACTGCAAAGAACATAAAATTTTACCAAGTCATGATGGTAATTTTTTTTTTGGTAAAATTACATCAAACTTAAAATTAGAGTTAATTTTCACACATGAGTATTTGTTCGCCTAGAGCTCGATTTTAATTTTCTTTACGGATCATCTGTGAATATGGTTTATTAGGGAAAATTCAATTTTTATTTTTATTTTCTGTTATTTGTCGAATAGTAGTGACTCCAAGCTTTAATATTTGGCGGAATACTTTGAACTTGAAGCAAGCATTCTCTCTATATATCAGCTCTAAGGAATATACTGTTTTTATTAAGTCACTGTGGAATATTTTTAGGAAAATGCCATCAGACGTCAAATAAAAGAAAAATTTCACAAATTTTTATAGAATGTAGTCAATATCGGTGGAGTACTTCTCTACCGACGCCACAATTTTGTTTAATGAGTAACCTATGAATATTGTTGATGACAGATGGAGTAAAAATTAAAAAAAATTCATGTTTTTAATTAAAAATTAAAAAAAGTTTTATTTTTTTATTTTAATTTTTTCAACATTTCTCATCTTTTTCGAGTAGCTTGAAATTTTGAAAAAATGTTCTCCAGATATATTCAAATTGAAATGCTAATAGGGTCCATGAAATTTTTGTTGAAAATACATACATTCAAGTGGAAAGTGTCTGATATTTTTCGACTAGTATTTAGCCCCCTCCACAGTTTTGATCAGAATACTTTAATATTTCAAGATATTAATCGATCGGTATAACTGATTTAAAACAAGTAAGAGTGTTAAATTCGGCAGTGCCGAATCTTTGATACCCTCCACCGCGGTTTGAGTCTTGGTAATAAATGTAAATGAAAAAGTTAACAATTTGTTAAACTTAATACCAAATTATTTCAGCATAGATAACAACAACAGCTGACTTTTACAATAGCGAATATCGTTTAAAAATTTTACTGATAATTTTGCTATTTTATTTTTTTTAACGATTCGACTATCGTTAAAAGAAGTTACTGAATCGCGGTACTGAAAAGCTATTAATTTCTCCTGAATGCCAATATTTTTTTAAAATGTAAACATATTTGGTGTTTTTTTTTTTGGAATTTCAATTTGTGTTTAACGAATAAAATTTATATATTAAAGATGCAATTGATGTCTTCTAAATTTAAAATTATTATTTCCGACGTTTTGATATGATTTTCTGAAATTCAATTAATATTTTCTAATTTATAATTGGAAATTTTAATTCCAGTTTTTAGAATTGATATTTTCTTAAATTTGAATGGAAAATTTAAAAAGTGCAATTTTGTATTTATGTGAATAATAATGCTTTAGTAATTATAAACAATTTTTAAAAATTATATGTAATCGCAATCAGATATTTTGTAGGTAAAGTAGAATAATAATTATAACTGCTTTGAAAGCAAAAAACTCATTGATGAACTCGGTAACTCTATTTTGTAAACACAACAAAAAGTTAATATGCCAAACTTATGTTCATATTTGTAAAAGAATAATGAAAAAACGTATGAAATAAAAGACCAGCCCGTTTATACTCTTAACATTTTTCTGTATGATATCAATTTGAAAATATTGACATTCATGTTAAAATAGAAATAACTATTGCAAAGCTAATTAGAACAAACAAAAATTGTGGCGCCATCTACTGTGGCATAGTCACGCTGAGCAAAATGAAGTGACACTCTGTTAATGCAAAAGAAATGTATTTTCCCCACAACAAAATATTGCAGAATTTTATGTTAATAATGGATATACATATATATAATATATGTGTATTATTTGTATTATTTAATATGTTTATGTATGGATACGTAAATATTACACACAAAAAGTACAACATCAAACGTTATTTTTGTGTTTTTCTCTTTAAATAAATTTATACATACAATTTTTTTTTTTGCTAAATTTACATTGTTTTTTTTATTAACAACAAGGTATTTTAGCATTATTTGCTTTAGATGTTGGTGAATTTTTACTCCCTTTATATTAACTCGTAGTGTCTGCTTGTCGAAAAAATTTTGGATCGATTTTAACCAATTTCCCGTGAGCCATTCGATCTGAAATTTTGCAGGCAGGCTCGTGGTAATAACAGAAATGATCTAACAAATTTTTAGAGTGATCCCAAAACAATGGAAACTTTTAAATTTTCCTACCAGAGTTAATAAAAAAATGTACAAAGGGTTAGTTTTTATTATATTATTACCACAACGACCACAAAAACAACAAGTCCAGCTATGACAACAACACAACATTTAGAATAACAACAAGAACAATATAGAAACATCATATTGTTCCACCGATTTTAATGATTTTTGAAACAGAAATCTTCCCATGAATTTGGTGAATCATTCTCACTAAAAATGATCACTGTAGCTGCTCTATTCAGGGCGCGATCGTGACAAGAACAACATAGAAAATTATATTTTTTCAAGACTTTTTTTAGTTCTTCATTCAAATCTCGGGCTCTAATCGACCGATTTGGACGATTTTAAACAGCAAACTTTTCAGGATGTTAATAAATCATTTTCTATATCAAAGAGCACCCTAGGTGCCCGATTGATGCCGTCATCGTGATTTCCACAGACGGACAGACGGACATCGCTATATCAACTCCGGTTGTTATAAGGATCACAAATATATATATTTTATGGGGTCCAAAATTTTTTTCTAATTATTACAAACGGAATGACAAACTTATATATACCCTCTGCACACTGGAGTGGAGGGTATAAATATATAAAATCATAACATGCATTTTTGGAATTTTTTTTTTCCGAAATGATGTCAAATGATGTATGGAGTAGTAGTTTCCCACGCCAGTAGGACGGTCTGATTCAAGTGAAACTTAATGATATTCCTTGTACAATTCCAAGAAGTATATGCATGTTATAAAAAATACTAATATTTTTATACTGCTCGAGCAGATCGAGTAGCTAGAGTACTCGAGCTTAACCGTAGACTCTAGTTTTTACCAATCCTCAAATGTCGGATTCCGAAGTGGCCTTCAATGCGCGCATCAATTCGGATTTTATCTACTCAATCGATTGAAAACGGTGTCCCTGAAAAAGTATTTTGTGTTTACTGAATAGCCAAAAGTCACATGGTAAGTCAGTCCACTACCGATATGTGAACCGATATGAGCCGAATTCTGTCCGAAGTTATGTCGAAGAACCAGTGTAGCGATAATGTAGCGATAATTCTTTCTGCGAATAAAATGCCTTGTTAACAGTTTGGACCCGCGGATGGAATTATTAATGCGCAATACCACGATAATCGGTTTTGCGATTTTTCCGGCCTTGCTTCACCTTTTCGAGGATATTCGCTAGAGTGTTCGCTTAATTTGGGTTCAAAGGCAAAGATCCAAGTCTCATCGCATTTAATGATTCGTTTCATTTCGTTTTTGTAGTCATGCTTTTTGGATATTAACCACTCAAGTGGAAATGACGAGTGTCGCCCCTAAACATTTTCTGTGCCAAATTCAACATTGACGGGCTATGCCCCCACAGATTTAAATGCTTCAAAGTAGTAGTAGCAAATTTATTATACTTAACAATCAACCGTTATTTTTATAAATATATTAACATTGATAATGCCCGAGAGTTGCATTAAAATTGAATAGTCTACACACTCATGTTTCTGTTAAATTAATTCAAGGGCAAGGGGTTAATGCGTACTCCTTCAAAAAAAAAAAAATTATCTGTACTTTTGATCCAATCGATATATGACGCGTTTTAAAATACGTTGCCGGCTCCTTCTCAAATGTCACCAGAATTAGCAAGAACTTTAGTTGTCAATCGATAAATCGTCAGCACGAAATCTTTGATTTCCTTGAAGTGGTATTTATTAGTTTATGTTTTTTCTCGTTCGGGATGCTCTTTGTCTTCAACGCTTTATTTACCTTCTTGGAACTGTTTATACTGCTTGTAAACATATTTTTCGACATCAATATCGTTTATGCAGCAGAAATAAGTAAATAATAATAAAATCGACATTCTTAAAGTCGCCAAATATAATATTAGTTGTTTACAAAAAGGAGCGTCACTACTTAATCATTGCAACATATTCTTATGAAATATGTCGCAAATGTCCAAAACAATTGCTCAAATCGATTAACCCGCAAAGTTTCAACTGAAACGTCAACTTTTCATTTGGACATTATCACATCCACTATATACAGTGAGTCGCAGTGAAAATGGTACATCTTCAATATTTTAAAGTTTTGTTAATATATATTTTTTTTAAGAAAATGAAAAGAAAATATTTTTTAATAAAATTTGTTTAATTATTAGTATAAAAAATAATTTATCAATAATTTTTATTTAAACAATATCTATTTTTAACATATTTAAATAAAGTATCGCAAACATTAGCTCAAAAATTAGCTGAATAATGACCCAGTCAATTTAATATTAAGAAAAATCTGTCTCTAAGTTTTTATTACTTTGTTAAGAGTCCTTTTGCGCAAGGTTTTAATCTATTCGGGATCGCTGAGAATATTTTTTTTTTTTAGAAATCGTTAGAAATCGGATATTTTCGCTTTTTTAACTCCAGTTTATGCCACAACTTTTCGAAAATATTTTAGTCTGGAGTTTTGTTGTACAATAACCATTCTTTTATTATTCCAGCTGCGGTATGTTTGGGGTCGTTGTTCTGATAAAAGCAAAAATTCTCCTTTATATCTTTTTTCTCTTTGAATTTAGCTTCAGGTTATTTTCAAAAATTGATAACTATTAAAATTTATCCATTATTCCCGCCACAATATGCAGTTTTCCAGTACCTGCCACGATTTACTATAGGGATTTAATGCCTCATTGGTCTTTCTTCACACATTTATTCGTCCATCAGAACCAAAAATATGAAATTTGGTCTCATTCACAAATAAAACTTTCTCCCAAAACGAACTCCAATTTAATCTTTTTGTTTTTTCGTTGACTAATGGTTTCTTCCGGGTAATTCTTCCATTTAAAACAGCATTTCTTAGGACCCTTCGTAATGTTTCTGGGTTGCAAATTATATTTTAGATTATTTTTTTTTATTTTTGCAGTATCCAACTCATGTTTAAATCTTTAAATCTTTTACTTAACTTTTCCATCTTTGTAGTGGTCAGTAACTAATTTTCTAACATCAATTCAAGTGTGCCGACCCATTTTGGAAAATATTCTAAAAAGCGCGACTAATTATGTTTTTGTCAAGTCTAATGAATTTGCACTGAACTTAAAACAAACAAAAAAAAATAATCAATTTCTTTTTGTTTTTATTTTAAATTCGCCTCATTTGACTAATTTTTTTTTAAACAGGACAATTTTCGCTATCAGATTAAGAATTGATACTTTCTCTTTAAAATAACTAAATTTTGTTATTTTTGTAAAAGGTGTTTTTTTATTTGCTTGGATAGATCTCTATTGCGCTAACTTTCTGACATTTATGATCAGTATACTTTGGCAAATGATCATGAATAGATTCACGCTTGAACAACGCTACCAACTTATCCAAATTTACTTTGAAAATCAGTCATCGATTCGTGCAACATTGTGCTCAGCGGATTTACCGCTTACGGAGTGAGACCAATTGACAATAGACTCCATTGGATCCACAAAACTGCACCGTTTGGTGCGTTGTACACACTAGTGGCATCGTCGTACCTTATTCAAAAATGATGACGGAGCTCGCGTTACTGTCAATGGAGATCGATTCCGCACCATGATCATTGATTTTTTGTTTAAAAATATGGATGACATTGATCCGCGCGAGATGTGGTTTCAACACGATTGCGCTTTTTAAAATCTAAATTTGGCGATAAGTGGTTTTCGAGAAATGGACCTGTCAATTGGCCTCCAAAGTCGAGCGGTTTAAAAGATATCTGCACAGTATAAAATATTTTTCTTTTTTTTTTTTAATTTGCTGTAAATTAAAGAAAAAAAAATTTTGCAAAAAATTCAAATGTAAATCTTAAACATTACTTACAGTGGCGGTCAGCTATTTATCGACAGGGTTTTGTTGTGTATTGAGGCGAATTTTTCAGAGAATTTATAAATCTTATATATAAAAATGGATGTATATATATGTCCAAAATGGTTGAATCGATCTTGATGACATTTCCAGGGATTTTTCAGAAAAGCCTGGCGGGTAAAACAATGAAGTCTGATTTTTGATTTTTGGTCTGTGGGCAGAGGGGCGTGCCAAAATCTATATATATATAAACGGATGGACCGATTTTAAAGAAATTTTTAGAGAATCTTCTTACTAGCCTGGCGGGTGACACTGTGAAGTCTAATACTTAATTTTCGAAGGGGCGTGGCAAAATCAAATTTTAAATATTGTACCTAGATATCTACTCAAACTTTCGGGGAATTTCGTGCTTTACTTTTGTCCGACACTGTGTATTAAAGTTTAGATGCAATATAAAAGCCAAATGTTTTCTTAGGGCCAGCAACGTGGACCGGGCCCAGCTAGTCGTTTCTAAAAAATGAAACACAAATTAAATTCTTTATTGAAAAGCATATTTATTTGTGAAAAAAATATAAGAAAATAACAAACTTCTAATGATTCTAATCAAAAATAATATACTTCACTTTTTGCCTGTACATTTAATAAGAAGAAGCGCACTTATATAAGCTAGCAGATTCCAGCCCTCGAAATTCGAGCGCAAATTCTAGGAAATTAATTTTTTTCATTAAATAAAGACCCTAAAAGTATGCTAATCAATTATAGCCAATTCACAAATCAACACAAAAAACAAACTCATTTTTATTACAAACACACTAACAACTTTAATAAACACACACATAGCATTGTATAATTTTATGTATGTGTTAGTAGCAGTTTTAAATGCAGTTTACTCGAAATACAGGAAATAATTTAAAAATCTGTAAATCTGCAAATCTGCTAAAAAGAAATACCTTTCAAATAATATACGTTTGGTCAAAATCAGGATGAAACGGTAGAACAAAACATCAGTCACAAGAAATCGCCTGGCCTATTAATATTATAGATAAATTTACAAAAACTTCTTACAAAATAGTTTCTAAAAGGTTTTAAAGCTAAAAATTTGTTGGAAAATTGCATCTTCTTGCAAGGCTTTCAACTAACTTGCGCCATCTTTCGGCGGGAATACTATTCCAAATATATTTAACATTTCGAAATAACTCATCTGCATTCCTGTTGTTTTTCTTCTGCAAAGCTGTTTTTACATCTGCCCAAAGATTTGCAATTGAGTTCAAGTCCAGGCTCTGCGCAGGCCAATATAAAACATCAATATTTTCTGAAGAAACCCATTGTTTTACGGTCCTGGCCGTATATTTTCGCTCATTGTTCTGCATAAAAATATAATTTTCGGATATAATTTTGGGCTTGATTGCGTTGAATAATTTGTTTTTGTACAAGTTTTGGTCCATACGTTCATTTTTGTGACGAACGCCGTACCATGAAAATGCCGCCCAAACCATAATGTTGCCTCCACCATGCTTTGTAGTTTTTTAAGTATAGCGAGGTTGAGTTCTTTGTATGGTGGGCGCCGTACATACTTTTTGCCATACGAAGCGAATAAATGAAATTTAGATTTTTCGCTCCATAGTATTTTTTTTTCCATAATTCCACAAGTTTCTCTAGATGTTCTTTTGCAAAATGATTTCGATGATTTAAGTTTCTTTTGCACATGGTAAATTTTTTTTTGTCTGTAAGATAGTTAAAATAGTTAAACTATTTGTTGAAAATCTACATGTTTTGCGATATGGCTTCTTGTTCCTAAATATATGGCCACCACTATACATAAGTACATATACAAACTACTCTCAAAACATCTTTTCCAATTGGAACGGAATTTGTGGTTTAAAATTCTTTTTTCTTATACTTAATTTAATCGTATTAGATCCTCGTCATCATTCAAAAGAAAAAAAAAGTTTTAAGTCTTTGTAAACATTTGAATTTTCAAAATTAATAAAATCTCACATCATTCTGCTGCTTTATATCAAATTACACCCATTCTCATTTACAATCGCTGTGTTCATTCAACCATTATTATTATCATCGGCATACAAATGAGTTTACGCCTTAGTTTCTATATGTTTTTGTATAAAAAGAAAGAACGAAAAAAAAAAATTCTAAATACAATAACAAAGAGAAGGAAACAAGAAGAAGAAAAAGCGAAAAACCTCGACACGAGCCATATTTCAGCATTAGCATCTGTAAATCATTGTATGGTGGTGTTTATTGCCTTCTCGATTGAGGAAGATTCTGTTTTTTTTTTTTTTTTGTTGACTTCCTCTTAAATTGGGTGCTAAATGTGGACAATCATATAACAATAGAATTTCGGCAATAGCAGAGTAGATGAGCTGTAAGTAGTGGTGGTTTTGCAACACTTTGCCTGATTAGTTTGAGATTTTTATTTGGAGGGTAAAAACAGCATCTTAACCTAAGGGTCAATTTCAAGGTTTTCCCCTGCTATTATTGTTTGCTGAGATTTATATTGACTTTTCATTTTTTTTATGGTAAGTGGCATGAAAATGATCAATTTATTTCGTTTCGATTTAATTTTAATTGAATTTGTTTTTAAACTGCTGCACATTTTTAATGTAAAAAATAAAGTTGAGGTTTTTAGTTTTGAATTTTTATCGACATTTTTTAATGATTTAATGATTTTATTAAGACATCAATTAGAACATCAATTAATCAAAGAAAGCAGCTAAATCTTTCAAATTTCGTACAAATGATCAGGCCAAGGGTCTAAATCTCGCCCCAAATAATTAGCCAGCAAAAAAAAGGAATAGCTAAAAACTTTATTTTGCTTAACCTATTTTATGAATTATTATTACTTTTTTATATTTTCATTTTCATATCCGAAGTCAAAAAAATTAATAACGATGTCACTCAAATTTGGTTTATGGTCATTTCTATATCTAATTAGTTTGACCTAAGAGATAGGGTCTCTAAACGCATGGTATAGGGTATCGTAAACCGACTATACTTTTCTTACTTGTTTTTATTTTAATATATAAAATTTTAATGGAACCTCTTCGGTTGTTCCCCCACCCTAAATAAAGAAATACCATGATCAATAGATACGATTTTTTTATGATCAAACAATCTAGATCCGGAAATTAAAAAATCTGAAACAATATAATTTAAGAAAAAGTTTCCAAGAACGCATTCCACAAGTTAGGACTATTGAATTGACGTCATATAAACTCATAAAGAACTGGCGATATATTTTCAGAGTTCAACATCTAATGGTAATTTTCTTTTTAGTCCCTGACCAACTACCCTCAATTCAGTTAAAATTTCAAGTCGATCAGCCTACTGCCACTCCCATTTTCAGTGGGTAACGTATAATAATTAAATTCTTAAAATAACTAAAAACAATCCACAAATTTTTTCTAAGCAAGTGTTCAATATCTTACAATCCAACATGTTGTGATCAAGATTTAATCATCCAAAAAGAGAAAATTTGATTAATTATATTTATATACATATATATATATACATATATAGAATTTCAAATAAAATATTATTTAAAGTTATTCTGTTTCGTTCATTTCTAACTCTAAATTAAAATAACATAGATCCTCTTCAGAATCTTAGAAATATTCATTTATAACTGCACTTGACGTTCATGGGACTTAATACTCAGGAATCTTTATATAATAACGGGTCAGAAAAATATATTCTTTTATTAAAAACATCCATTATATTTTGTTATCTAGAATCCTTTCGTGCATGCTCAATGCGGTCCTTTTCATAGTATGTTTCTCGCCTCAGAAGCATTTTGTACAGAGGGACGATAGAGGCTTGCAATATATGGGAAGAATGTTATACAGTTCTTTGACGTTATCATCGTTATTTTTTATACTTTGTGCTGATGCTTGTAACTACCAAAAATATTTGACCTTGACCCTAGATTCTGAGTCGATCGGTATAATAAAAGATGGATCTGTGGGTCCGTCCGTCCGTCCGTCTTTATGTCCATGTAAACCTTGTAATCAAACTACAGGTCGCAAATCTATAATATTAATAGGCTAGGCGATTTGTTGTGACCGATGTTTTGTTGAACCGTTTTATCCCGATTTTGACCAAACTTATATTATTTGAAAGGTATTTCTCTCTAGCCGTCTTGCAGATTTACAGATTTTTAATTTTTATTTTGAGTAAATTGCATTTAAAGTAGCTACTAACACATACATAAAATTATACAATGCTATGTGTGTGTTTATTAAATTTGTTAATGTGTTTGTAATAAAAATGAGTTTGTTTTTTGTGTTGATTTGAGAATTGGCTATAACTGATTAGCATATCTTTTGTCTTTATTTAATGAAAAAATAAAATTTCCTAGAATTTGCACACGAATTTCGAGGGCTGGAATCTGCTAGTATAAATATATTTTGTTGAAATTTAGTATATAAGCTTCTATCGGCTATAGGATTAACGATGCTGAAATTGGTGAAAATCGTTGCATGTTCAGACCTATACCACTACGAGATTGACTTAAATTGCCATAAGATTCAAATTATTAAAGAGATCTCGGCAAAATTGGGTTTGTGTATGTTTATTACATCCATTTATCAGCAGTCCAAAAATAAAATCTATAGGAAATTTCTTAGTCATAGTCCCCATACAATAAATCTGCTTCCCGATTTTCACTTACATCGATCAAAAGACAAAAATATTGCACAATTTTTTTTCTCAAATTTGGTTTATATATGTTTTTGCAAAAATTAAATGAATTTACGAAACATGGTTAGGATCTGTCTATTTTTCGACCTAGTTCCCATATAAATATAGCATTCTGCAGGCAAAAAATTTTGTAACAATTAAGAAAATTATAGTCGGTCTAGACCGACTTTACGATACAATATACCATGCGTTTAGAGACCCTATCTCTTAGGTCCAACAAATTAGATATAGAAAATAAGCATAACCAAAATTTGTTATTAATTTTTTTTGCCTTCGGCTATGGTATAACGTATAAAAATTTCACACAGATGTGGTTTATGCGTATTTTATACACCCAATTAGATGGACCTAAGGCCAATTCTCTGAACGCATGGTATAGGGTATCGCAAAGTCGGTGTAGACCGACCTACTTGTTAGTTTTAGTAATATTCTTTTCCCAGAACTCTGACGAACATAGTATTTGCTTGTTTGATCGATTTAATGTACAGTACACAATTTTAAGCTGCATCCTGCAAAATTTAAAATTCAAGATTACTAAATTTATGCAGAAGATTTATAATGTTTATGCTGTCTTAATTACCATTGGCTGGGAGACTCTACATATAAAGGAATACCTTTTGAGCGATCCCGAACAAAATTACAATTTAAAATTTTGTCGAATACGAGTTAAGCTCGAGAACGAATTTGGTATCGTGAAAAGTTGTTTTCGCCAGTTAATGGATTTAGACTTTTATAATATTGAAGCAATGCCGCAATTCGTTATTGACATGTTGTGTTCTTCATAACATATGTGTCGATAGGAATGAAAGTCTTCATCAAGATATAGAATAAGTTTGCGGCAGTCGGTCAAATGTCAGTACCTAGCCATTTAGGCAAATTAACAACTGGGCAAATAAAAAGAATTGAAATCCAAATTTTTTTTTAAATATTTTTATTTATAAAATAATTTAAAAATAATATTAATAAAAAAAAATAATAATAATAAAATACTAACCAAAATAATTAACATAAATCTTGTAAAATTAGTGTGTCTAAAATCTTCTAAAACAAATTTAAGAAGATAAAAATTAACTTATTATGTCAATTATTTATTTTTATCGTCAATAATTTGTAGTAGAAGATATTTCATGTCTTTCGCGTTCTCCATCCTTTCTCTGTGGCGTCTTTGTTTTTATTTTTTTGGCATTGATTTTTATTGGCTGCTCATTTGTACCTCTAGTTCATCAAACAAAATTTGGTTGATTTCATCTCTGAAATTTATCCTCCTTCTTCTTGAATTAGAGGTATTATTATCTTCGATTGCCGCCTTTTTTTCTGTCGATTCACACTTTTGTGCCTCTCTTCATAGTGCTTGGCATTTCGCCCACATTGCCTTTTTATTTTTAAATTTCTTAAGGGGTCAAATTTCGGGTATGTAGGTTCCGTATAGGTCAGCGCCGGCGCGAGCGTTTGTGGCCCCATTTTTTTAACCAAAATAAAAAAAAGGGAGAAGTAAAAACTTTATGAATTATTAATATAAATATTTTTATTTTTATATTAAACTCCCAATTTTATTTTTATTTTAATATATAAAATGTGTATGGAGCTTTTTCGTTTATTCCCCTCCCCCCACCCCTTATAAGGTAATATTTTGATCAATAAATATTACTTTTATGATTATTCAAAATAGGTACGCAAATCAATAAATTTGACATCTGATAAAAAATTACAAACACTTAAAAAATTATAAGTGAACCCACACACAAATAAAATAATTTAAGAAAATGTTTACAAAGAAGTACCCATTATAAACTCAAAAACAACTGGCGATATATTTTCAGGATTCTACACCTAATGGGAACTTTTCTTTTAATCCCTGACCTACTACCCTAAATTGTTTTTGTGTTTTGCCATCGTCTCTGACAAATCCGACAGAGTTAGTTACCACTTCATAATTATAAAAGTTGAAGTTATTGATGCCTCGATACGCCCTCCACCCATCAGTTACAATTGTAGAGCCAGACAAAACACATCTCATTATTATTTCTTATAAAGTTTTATGCCCCTCCTAACGACTAACTCCAAAACAAAAAAAAAAAAATGTTCCTTTCAGGTGTTCCTTCGATACCACTAAACACCCAAACGCCTTCCACTCAATGTCCTCGGTGAATTTTGTGAAATTTTTCTAGTATTGTGCCCTCTATGAAATCTGCAATCCTTGTTCCTTTCTTCCTGAGCATCCTCTGATAGATCTTGTGAACTATTGCTTACATATTTCTACATGGGTACTTGGTTGTATATATTTTTGCAGTTTCTTTAGCACAATCTCTTTTCTAGAGTCAATTTCTCCATTGCACGCAAGTAATTCTACGATTATTTTTAATCTACTGCTGTTATTTCAGATGCTTTTTCTGGATCTGAAAAGAAGATAATCCAAATTTATATGCATCAGTATTGTCTAATAATTTTGTCGGGACTTGGTTTATTTGGTTTGATGTTGCTTGGCATATGATGCAGCTGGATGCAGCCTTCGTGTTAGTCAAAGCCTGACGTACTTTTCCGTCTATCATTGTCAGCAGTAATTGGTAGCTTACTTCAATTTGCTGCCCATCTAACTGTAATTGTAATGGCTATAGTGTTTCAAATTGGGACTTGACATCAGTAACTTCTTTGTTAATGGCATCATGAGTTTCTTTTTTGAATTCAAATTTGATTGGCCTGCAGCATTTCGTAGAAGATGGTGTCCTATTTCTCCAAATATCCTTTGTTTGCGTTGTACTAGTCGAAGGCTCTAAATCTTCCAAAACCTTTTTCAATCGCAATGGTACGAATGATACCATGAACATATCTGAGTCACATACTACTTGTTTGTATTGGGTCGTGTGGGTGCAAAAGTATATATAGGGTTAAGGAGGACACTTTCACCTTGGTATACGTTCTTTGTTCCATTTTGTTCCCTAGAAGTTCTATTCCACTAAAGTTAAAATTTAACAATAATATAGTGGTTTAATATATACTACCAGATTCCAGCGCTCAAAATTCGAGTGCAATTTCTTTGCAAATTTATTTTTCAAATAAGCCAATTCACAAACCAAAATTTTTTTGGTTTATTATTATTGTGAATGGAGATAAAAGACTCATTAACAAACACATTAATAAATTTAATAAACACACACATAGCATATGTGTAATTTTATGTATGTGTTAGTAGCAACTTTAAATGTAATTTACTCAAAATAAAGGACAAAATTTAAAAATCTGGAAATCTTGAAAAACGCTTAAAAGAAATACCTTTCAAATAATATTCGTTTAGTCAAAATCGGGATAAAGCAGTAGAACAAAACACGGTCACAAGAAATCGCATAGCCTATTAATACATATTATATATACTAAGCTATAAAATATCTAAAGCACAAATTTAACACACCATTGCGTACTTGTATGGCTGTTTATCCCGTAATTTGAAATTTTTTTGAGTAATTTCATTTAAATGAAAAAAGTCATGGGTGCAAAAAGTATATATAGGGTTAAAGAGGATACTTTTACCTTCTCCGGGTGGTATACTTTACTTATTCCCTTCTGTTCCCTAGAAGTTCTATTCCACTAAAGTGGAAATTTGACTAAAATATAGTAGCTTTATAACTATTTCATAATGCCCCTAATATTAAAACTGTAGGGCTGTGGCCACTATAAAAAGGACCGCAGGTCATTATCGATGATAACTTGCGAGTAGTACCCATTTATTTTTGATAAGAGACAAAAAAGTCACCTTTTTCTGAAAAAAAAAAAAAAAAAAAACAGTTGAGTTTGACAGCATGCCATGCCCACAATTAGTAATAGTTTGACCTAAGTTTTTGGATACCTCAATTTGTATATGTTAGCTACAAATTTGCGTTAAAATTTTAAAAATCAGTGACAAAAAATTTGACTTAAATTTTTTAACTAGAACTTTCAACAGAACAACATTTTCATCTAGCAAGTATTTTGTCGTTAATTCTTTCTGTCGAAACTTTTTTTATAATGTTTTAAAATTTACCAGCACAAAATTTTGTTGTATTTGGTTTTTACCATTGTCAGAAAAGTCATATTCATTATCAAAATATTTCCATATTTGGGGTGGGAGGGAACAATTGAATTTCAACCACTTTTAAATACAATATATAAAAATTCTTTATACCAAAATAAAGTATAATGAAATTAACCACTCTGTGTAATGTTGACGGGTTTCTTTATCTACGAAAAAAGAGAGAAATTATGTTTTCAATAATTTTTTTTTATTTTTATTTATAGTGCGTTTACATCTGAGGAAAATCTAGTAGATTTTAGTTGAAATCTATTTCAAAATCTATACCGTTTACATATAACTTTTTGACATTTTGTGAGATTTTGTTTCCACAACAATAAACAGCTGATTAAAATAAAACATATAAACTAGAAATATCGAAAATAAACAAAACAATAGGATAATGGAAATACGGAAAATTCTAAAAAGGAACAGATTTTATAATTATATTATGCATAAAAAATGAAAAAAGCACAAACTAAAATAGAAATTTTGCGAACAGAAACCAGCATTTGTTTGAACAGCAAAAACAAATTCATTTTCTACAATTATTATTTAGCAGATTGGAATGGGCACATGTCAGTATAAAAAGTTATAACTTTTCAATTACTAAATATTTTTATACCCTATACCACTATGTGGTTTGGGTATAATGACTTTGTGCTGCTGTTTGTAACAACCAAAAATATTTGACCTAGACCCATCTTTAATTATACCGATCGAATCAGAATCACTTTCTGAGTTGATTTAACAATGTCTGTCCGTACGTCCGTCCTTCCGTCCGTCCGTCCGTCTGTGTGTCCATATAAAGCTTGTAATCAAACTGCAGGTCGCAAATATGAATATATTTTGATGAAATTTGGTATGTAAGCTTTTATCGCCCATGGGATGAACGCTATTGATATTGGTGAGAATCGGTCCATGTTCAGACCTAGCCCCATACAAATTACCCATATGAAATCGACATAAATTGCCATAAGATCCAAATTGTCATATAGATCTTACTCAAATTGGGTTTGTATGCGTTCATTACATCCACTAATGAGTAGTCCAAAAATGATCCCTTTGACCCCATATAGAGCTGCTTCCCTATCTTCACTTAAATCTATTAAAAAACAAAAATATTGCACTGATTCTTCTCAAATTTTGTTTGTATATATTTTTGCAAAATACAAGAGACTTTACCAAACATGATCAGGATCGGTCCATTTTTGGTCCTAGTCCCTTTATAGATATAGCATCCGATATGAACTTTTTCATATCTGCAGCCAAAAAAATTAATAAAAATCCCACTCAAATTTGGTTTTTGCTTATTTTCAATATCCAGTTAGTTGGGCCTAAGAGATAGGGTTTCTAAACGCATGGTATAGGGTATCGTATAGTCGGTCTAGACCGACTATAATTCTCTTACTTGTTTCTATTATAGATTCGTCATTATTTTTTTTTTTGTTAATAATTAATATTTTATTTCCTTTTTATTCAACTTGTTTGCTTTTGTTTTTAATTGTCAATTTTTCAGTCACTGCGTTGTAATTTTCTACTACAATATTAAAAAAACACAGTAGTATCATTTGGTAGTGCCCAAGTTTGACAAGATTTTGTGAGATTTTGCACAAATCTAGTAACGAGCTAGATTTTGTTTTGTATGGGAAATCTAGTAAAAATGAGCTGGATTTCGCTCGAAATCTAATAAATATTAGATTTTGCATAGTTGTAAACGCACTATTACATAACAAACTTTCATGGCTGCAAAATTGCTCAATTTCGTTGGTTTGAAAAACTATCTCACATACGTTATTGTTGTTTATTTGTTTAGTTATCATTATTTGGATTAAAAAAAAATAATTTTTTTTTAAATTTATTTCATCATTATAATTTTTTTTTTTCTTATTACGTACCATAATATCTTGTTAAGGACTGATTTAATGGCCTTACTGGCTCGACCTTAGGTACTTTGGCACATTCGGTTCTTGCCGTAACGGAATTTAAATTTTTACGCCAATATCTGCATACTTCTTCTCTGGATCTGACTGCATTGTTGCAAATCTGTTGAAACTACCATTTTTATTTAGGTGTTAGCGAAATGGGCTTCGATGGAATGAATAATTGCATACCAAGCACAATTATTTATTCCACCATTTCCACAATATTATTATCCAGGAAACAAAGTCTCGAGTTGAAATCCGAGCCTTTTCGGATTACGAAAAAGATGTTGATATGATGCAGTAAATCGAATTACCGAGAGGTGCAGACTTTTTCGCCCCATACTTGTTAATGTGTAAAGTACGAACAACGTCGAGAGTATTTCGTCGTTGTCCTTCAATGTTCGTTTATTCATTCACTAGTTGCGCTAGGTGCTTGTGCGCCGCGCAAACCTCAACGTAACAGCCTTCAGGATTTGTTTAACTCGAATGGTGAAGCCAAGAAGAGTTGTGAATATTTAAATCGGCGGCAACAACGATTTCAATATTCCGTCAACTCTCAAGGATTCTAGATATGGATTCAGAAAGGGTGTCGAAGCCATTATAGGTATGCTTCCTTTCTGAGTTTGGGCTTTTATATGAAATGCCGATGTGCAAAGTGTGTGACCTGATTTTCAACAGAACGCAAAGTGAGTTAAGTTCTGTATCATTACAGTTAAGATGTTGCTGATACTGGTACACAACATTAGCGTGAATGTACATAACAAGGCCCCTATGAAAAATAAAAAGGGATCACCACTTACCTGACTCTCATATAAGGCGAAAATATTCGGCCAATGAAAGCATACAAGCAAAGAAAAATTTCGATCTGATTGTTGTAAATGAAGCAGGGAGCAGACTCCACCAGAGTGGAATCTACTCAGCTCTGATATATGTTAGAATAAAACCTATAATATTTAAGTATTGATTCCCATAACGGCGACCTGAGAGAATTCCAAATTCACTGAAAGCATTAATTTGTAATGGCTGCGAAACAAATACCATACAAGTTTTTTCAAACAAACCCATCCATACGTAAAGTCCGGTGATTCTGGGACCAAATTCGAATGAATCGTCCTATTTCCCTTAGTTTTTCCTAAGCTTGTTAATGAAGAAAGCTTGCACAATAAAAGTGTTATTTGAATTCAAATTCGGATTAATCGATACCTTGACCCAAGTTTTAAATAAATTTGAGTTTCGTAACACTAAGTGACTATTGATATTTTCTGCTAAAATTGTTTTGTGAAAGTTAAAGGTCATTTAAAGTTTAAACATTTCAATGAACTCTGCTCTTAATGTCACCTTCAAATAAATTTTGAAAAAATGCACACAGGACAAATGTACGAGTAATTCTATGAAAAATGTGTTTATGTTTTCTTTCAATTTATCTGTTTGTTTGTGCCTTTGCAATGTTGTCGTTATCAAAAAGGCGTTAACGGATATACATTCAAGGTTTTCCGTTTATTTCATGCAACGACGGAAGTGTTTAAGTACTTCAACTAAAACCAATCTACGCTCAAGCACAGCATGACATTGAAAATAAGAACGAACGAGCGAACGAACGAACGAGCGATAATAAAAAAGACCAAAAAAAAAAAAATGCAACAATAATATTGACGAGACATTTTAATCCCTTAAATGATGTGCGCATACAATATTAATAAGGAAACGTTGCATTAAAAATGAAATGCCACTGCTTGTGTCGTTGTCGTTATCGTTGTGGTTATTGTTGTTGTTGTTGTCGTTGTGTTTATCTTACAATTAAGTTGCATATGCAAAATGACGAGAATGTAAAAAGGCCAACAACAACAAAGAAGAACAACACACACCAATTGGCAAAGAGTCCAAAGAGTGTGTGTGTACTAAATGCAGCACAACAACCGTGTTCAACGTTCACATCGATTAACAATACAACTTTGAACATAACTCGAACTTGAATGCCCCTCTAGCGGCAATTTAAACTTTTTATTTAGAGTTCCGCCCACAGATCGTTCCCGTCCATCTACAGTTTAATAAGCCAATACAAAAAAAGAATTTCAACATTTTATTCATCCATCCAAACACCACAGAACGCAGAACACACAACACAAATACACATACGGCGGCCCCTGTCTGTGCACCACAGTACCACAGCACCACAGTTGTGAATTTATTTTACTTGTGGACTGCGATACGACGGCTACGGTGATGAGCGGAGAAGCAAAGAGGTTCCAGATTACAATACACACAAGTTTGTTAATAATAATGAAAAATATGAAGAAGAAGAAGAAAAACAACACAACACAACAGACTTTGAGAATTGTTTTTTATTTTTTTATTTGATGATGACGAACATAAATGTTGCAATATTCAACAACGAATATTCGAAACCGACACGCAAACATAACATTGCAAGCCGTACAAGGAGAGGGCAAACGAAACGAAATTCAGAAACGGCAGCAACATGAAATTGTAGACAAGTTAACGTACAAACACGTAGTACGACTTCCCATAATAGGCAGCCAACATCAGCTCAGTTGTACATTGCAACAACTCGGTGAGATTACCACCAAAGTTCCATACATAAAATATCCCAGCAAAATATTTTGGGAGTTTTCCGTTTCTAGTTTGTTGTATTATAAAATGCTGATTTAACGTTCCCACGTAGGAGTGAAAGTCTGTGGAAAAAATCTTTCTCGTTTACCAACTTAATTTAAACATTTTTTTTCGCTTCCAATCTTATAATCCAGCTTTGCTGGGACAGAAGCATACCGAAATACTTCGTCGTTTTTCTTTTACATTTTAATGTAGTTTGTTCTTTTTTTTCGGTGTGTGTTTACTTTTATTTGGATGACTGGTTGGCATGCCATTTATTTGGCATGTCATGCCATTACCTTCCATTAAACATACAACAACAATAACAACAACTACGAAGACGACATCATACGGAAAGGCAAGAGGGCACTCCAAACCATTTCTCCGCATAAAAAAACACATGACTATAACGCATGAATTTCTCAAGTGTTTACCAATTTCGTTTTAGTTTTTTAAAGTTGCTGTTACTTGTTTGAGTTTTCCTCTACACCGTTGTCTGGCTGTACAGCATTTTTTTTACTGGGCAGAAATATTGAAGAATACGTGATCGAACTTTCTGACAATACATGTCCAGATATGGGTCTTTTAATTCGCACACATTTCCATACTCACAGGATGTGGCGAAAGTCTATTGCATATTTCGTGAATGATTTACAGATATTTCCATAAAAAATTTAGCTGAATGCTATAAAACTTGAAGGAAGCAATCCCGTATGTATAGAGCTCTAAGGAATACAAATTGTGATTAATTATTTATGTGAAATTTTGTGGAAAATACCATCGAACTTCAAACAAGACCATATTTATACAAATTTGTATAGAAAGTGGTCAATATCAGTTGAGTAGTGCTCTACCGACGCCACAACTTTGGTCGAAATGGTTTATAAAAATTAAAAAAAAAGAAATTTTTTTTCTTAAATTTTTCGCAAAATTTCTGATCTCTTTCGAGTATTTGTTCCCACATGCCAACATTTTTGCCGGAATGCTTTAAAATTTTCACCAGGATCAACAGTAACATTAACAACAACAACTTGTTCACAATGCAGGAAATAAAGAGTCTAACTCTGGAGCTTTTCACAAATCTTCGCAATTGTAAAAGCAAAGCGGACTAATTTGAGGTGATAAATAGCCTCGCCTGTAAATTCCTTTCATAATTAACCATGATCTAAATACTACAACTTGGAATGCCAGAGGTATTCCCAACAAAGGTCAGGAATTATTCCAGTTCTTAATAGCCAACAGCGTACATATTTGTTTGATATCGGAAACGTGGCTTAAACCAAACATTTCCATATGACAGAGAATTTTTGGTGTAGCCCTTATTATCAAAAAAAAAAAAAAAAAAATATTCTCATAAATTACTTCCAATTGTTAATACTAACATTATTGAAAATATCGGTATACAACTGTTTACTAACAATTATATTGTAGATATTTATTCATGCTATTTCCCCGGAGGATTAGCGGATTCAGATGGTAATTATTTTTGCTTAGGACATACCTACGTAAACTTAGTAATAGCCATCCATTCATACTTGAAGTGGATTTTAATAGCAGGCATCAGAATTGGGAATGTATTAGGGCAAATTTTTGGGGAAATATATTGTATAAAAAATTAGAGTTATATTGCATTGATATGATATACACTAGTAATCAGACTTATGTTTCTGCTAGTACCAATAGGCAAGGTTCTACGCTTGACTTATTTCTGACCAATGTAATCGATATGATAACTCAAGCGGTCATAATAAATAACCTAAGTTCAGATCATTTACCAGTCAAAATAAAGCTAACTCGAAGTATTAATACTTCACCATTATTGAAGATTGATTTAAGTAAAGAAAACTGGAATAACTTCTCAAGATACACACAGGAGATATCATACTTGAGGAACATATTAATACTTTGTTAGAAAATTTCAAAACTGTTATTAATGAGGCTTTTAATGCTGGTGTACCAAGGAAATCACCTTCGTTTTCAAGAAAATCATTCCCTCTTTATTTAACATCCTTGATACAAGAAACAGTCTAGGAAGAAACTGGCAACGGTTTAGAGACTCTGACGACTTCCATGATATGAAAATGATTAATAAAATTATTTGCGAAGAAATGGATCAATTTAAATACAAATCGTGTGATCATCTATTTCTACGTTGGATAAAGACTCCTCTCCTTTTTGGAGGATAACGAAAATTTTAAGAAAAAAATTTATAACATTCCAAAAATGCGAAATCCCTGCACAAAATTTTGCTTTAAACGATTGCTTCTAATTTTTGTGATCCAGAAACAAGTTCTCTGGTAAGCGACACCCTTCGATCGTTTCAATTATCAATCCCAAACTCTACATACCATCTTTCAATAAATGCCTCACATATATCTCGCACTAGACTGAACCTGAAAATTAGAAAGGCACTATGAGATGATGGTATTAATAACATATGTTTAAAAGCTCTTCCTAAAAAGGGAACAAATTATTTAAATACCATAATAAATCAATCTTTGAATCTCTGTTATTTTCCACAAGGGTTTAAAAAGTCTAATAGCATTCCAATTAAAAAGCTTAACAAACCACAAGATATGCCTTCTTCATACCGTCCTATAAATCTATTATCTTTCATTAGCAAAATACTTGAGAAAGTTATTAAAGAAAAAGTGACAAATTTTATTGAAGCGAATAATATCATACCTCAGTTTGGTTTTCGAAATTAACACAATAAAATTCAACCATTAGTGCGAATAAGATATTTAGTCAATTCTAATTCTAACAACCACAAATCCACTAGAATGGTATTACTGGACGTTAAAGCGGCTTTCGATTCTGTATGGAATGATGGGCTTATATATAAAATAATTAACTTGCAGTTCCCTTTTTTTAAATTAAAAGTATTCAGTCTTTTCTCTTTTTCCGTAGTTTTAAGTGTACTTACACATTGGTTCTTATTGTTTGGAAAGTGTTAATGTCAAAGCTGGTTGCCCGCAGGGCTCTTGTCTATCACCAGTATTATAGAATTTATATACCTATGATATCCCTCAACCCGAGTATTGCACTGTGTCAATTTTTGCTGATGATACAGCTATACTGTGCTCTGAAACTTTAGCTTTGAATTTTATAGCCAACATCCAAAGAGCCTTAGTTGAAATTTCCTCATATTTTAGTAGATGGAAAATAATGCTGAATAATGAAAAAACGCAAGCCAAATATTTCACAAGGAAACGAAAAGTTTATTACATTCCGCATACAAATATCAACATGAAAAATGCCTTAAGGGGGGGGTAAGGTTTTAGAACTTTTTTTTTGTATTTCTCTTTCTGAATGTACAACATGTCGAGAGTGTTGTATCAAAATCTCAAGTAAATCGGAGCAAAACTTAAGAACATACAGCGTTTCCAGCGACGTACGGAATAGCGTATATAAAACAGTTTTAAAAAAATTTAAATCGATTTTCTCGCAAATAATATGCCCGAAGTCCGTGAACATCATAACTCAAAATCTACTTGACCGATTCTTTCTACACACTATATCTACACATAAATCATTAGGCAACCACGAAGAGTTTTTTTATTTTCCGTTCTCTTCCTCATTTTTAACAACAAATTCCCGAAATTTTATAGCAAAAATCGTGTTTTTCACTTCAAAATGTTGCAAAAAAAAAAAAATTGAAAAAACTCCATCACTACCTGGGGAAACATTTCACCTTTTAAACGCTTTAGATTTTTTTATTTCACATGATCCGGTAACGTGTAATAATGTTCACCGCAAAACAACAACGCCTTCGGAGACTCGCTGTCACGGAATTACTATAAGTAATTTATTTTATGTTTTATTATAATTTCAAATAGGTTTTTGGAAATTTTTACCTCCAATATTATTATATAAAATTTCACAAATTACCAATAATTATTAAGTAGAAAAAGATAAATTCTTGAATTCTCTGTACATTTATATATTTAAAAACAATTGAATTGAAGTAGTTGTATTATCCTTTAACATGGAAAATGTTAGTTTTTTCTTCTCGAGGTACTTGAGTAGCTTATTAACTACTTGTGCTACTCGAGTAGCTAGAGTACTAGATATTGATCGTAGGCTCTAGTACAGCCATCAATATTGCATTAGAAATTTGAATCTTCTGTTCTGTAGTATCGACAGCCTATTCCCAGTTATTCCTACTTCAATTTTTGTTTTCTTAACCTACTTCCATATCAGAATTATTCGATATTTGAAACTGTTTTCGCTGTGTACCAAAAATTGTTATTGCAAGGTTGTTGAAGAAGCCTTCCAGAGGGAACTAAAGTTGTATCATTGTAAATTCCCACAATGACTGAATATTTAAAGAATGTTATTCTATTAACAACCTTATAATTAGAAAATCATACGAGTGTTTTCCCAGAACATCCCGACCTGATGAAGAAAATACAACAAATTTGAGAAAAATTATCTCTATTTCTCAACATAATCTCCTTTTAGCTCGATACACTTTTCCCAGCGATATTCAATGGCTTCGATACTCTGTTTATAGAATTGTCTACCTCTTTAAAATATAAATAAACAGTAAGCTCCACCCTTTATTGTTGGCAAATCTTTTACCACCGAGCCATTTTTTTAAGTTTGGAAATAGAGAATAATCCGAGGGAGCTAAGTCTGGCGAATAAAATGCGTGATGAAGCAATTCTAACTTGAATTCATGGGTTTTGGCCATCGCAATAGTGGCCACTTTCTTTTCAATCAATGAAAATCAAATCAATAAAAATTATACCACGCGCATCCTAAAAAACAGACGCCATTAACTTGTCTGCAGATGAACTTTTCTTTGGAGACGATTCTTCCATTACCGACCACTGTTTCGACTGTTCCTTTGTATCAGCTGTGATGTGGTGGACTCATGTCTCATCCATGGTTACGAATCGACGCACAGTGGCTGAAAATCGTTTTTCATTGGCCAAAACTCTGTAACTTTTGAACAGATCAAAATATTTTAGTAATTTATAATGGATAGATATTTAGTTGAACTAGAGTCAGTTTTAGTTTCATTAAAATTGATTGAGTACTTTTTAAGGAGTTCTAGGTCAAAGTTGAGCTTTTCTTTTTTAACTTTTAGCGTGAAATATGGGTTTTTTATTTTTTATTTTTTCATTTGTTAAAAGTGTCATATTTGGTTTTAAATAATAATTATAAACATTTTTTGTAATAATGGGATTTTTTTTAATGTTTACACTCAAAAAAATTTTTACACTAAAAAAAAATAGTAAAATCTACTGAAAATTTTGCTAATATTAGTGAAAAATTAAAAATTTTTTGCTGTCAAATTTGTAAATTTGTTCACACTCAAAGAATGTTTACACTTCAAAAAAACGTTAGTAATATTATCATAAAGTCTTGCTATTACTACACAAAAAATTATAATTTTTTGCTGTCAAATTTGTTAATTTTTGGCAAAATAACTCTGCTGAACATAAGCGCAATGAATCTGATTTTTTTTTTTGTTGTAAATTTTGATAGGAACATATCGGTGTTTATTTTTTGAATCTTTCTTATATGTTCAAACATATCATACATATGTGGGTAAAAACCTTTTAAAAATAAAAACTGCAATAGATTTTAATAGAATTTGTAACAATGCACTATGGTTTTAAAGCCGATTTTTTTGGCATAAAGTAAAAAAAAAGTGGTTGGATTTTTAAAATTTTTTTAGATAATATTATCAGAGATAGCCCAGTGATTTAGAAACACCAAAAAATTAACATCATCCTTTTATGGGCTGTCAAAGTTGACGTTATGGAATTTGTAATAACATTGCAAACAGCTGAATAGAAATTGCGTTAGCGAAATCGTATATTTAAAGTAATTAAAGAAAGTTAATTAAGAAGTTTGGAATGCAAAACAATAGAAGAGGCATTCGTGTAAATATTGAGTATAAAATAAGTGTAGTTTAGTGCAAAATGTTTGCAGAACTCGGTGTTTTATGTAACATGTTTTTTTTTTTGTATAAAAATTGGTTTAGTTTTGTGTTCGTTGGAGTAAAAGTAAGGTGGTATGCTTCGGTATGCTTCAATTTTTTTTTCTTAGGTGATAGGTTATAATATCTTCTTTAATGTTGTGTATGTAACTTTTGCCCGTTTTTGCCCCATTTAATTATAATCGTCATTTTCAGCAACATTTGAATTTCAACATGCAGAAATACTGCGAGTTTGGGAAGAAGGTTGCCGTGAAAATGCTTTTGTTTCGGTTTGGGTTTTTGAAAAAATTGGCAATAATGATATAACATAGGGAAAAGAGAAGAAATAAAAATAAAAATTAAAAGTTTGTGTGCATACGTTAAAGGAAAGCTTTCGAAATGTTATATAATACTAAATAGATTTAAGGATAAACACTCACAGTGGGTTTCCGCAAGTACTCTAATAGAAATCAGTGATAATGATTTTGAAAAACCCAGCTCAAGTAAAACAGGACGACCACAAGTCACTTACGCAAAGAATCGGCAAAAAAGGAAGCTTGCAGCTCACGAATCATGGAAAATTCAATACTTCCTGTTGGTTGTTTCGGTGAAAATGCATCAGAAGCTCGAAATGAATTTTATAAAAGAGATCGTATCGCACATGCAAGAAGAAATAGTAGACAAGATAACATGGCCGACGTTTTTAATAGAGCAGTGGATGCTGCCACATGATGTATTAGAATTATTGGAGCCACATAGTGAACTAGTCTTCGATAAGTTACCTGGTGCATCGAAAGACGTGGAATCTTAAAATGATTCAGAAAAGACAGAGACAAAGTTTTATATGAAAATTTCGTTTTGGGTTGTATGGGCGGTGGGTGGTGAGCGTGGCCGATTTCGATGAAACTTCTTATTTTTCCTAATTTTGTTAATGCAAGCCATCATACAAAGTTTGAGCAAAATATCTTGTTTCTACGAATTATTTTTTACTAATACTGTCTTTTTCGTACTTAATTAACAATAAAAGGCAATTATACTTATTATTCATTTGATTCAAATATTGATTGCAAATATTCCATGTTCTGTTCCGTGTTGTTTCTGTTTTTTAGTAGTTTTCTGACTTCCTCATCTAAATCCCGATGTTCAAGTGGCACCAAATGATATTTAATGATATCTTCTGCATGATAAAGAATTTTGTGAACTGTTGCAGACATATTTCTCCATGGTTACATGGTTGTATATATTTTTGCAGTTTCCTTAGTATAATCTCCAAATTTTTCAGCGTCAATTTCTTCATTGCACGCAAGTACTTCTAGGATTATTTTAAATCTGAAAATAAGGTTTAAATCTTCCTGTTATTCAGACGCTTTTTCTGTTATTTCAGATGCTGTTTCTGGATCTGAAAAGAATCTTCTTGCGGTGTTGCCATCATTTGTGTTGCCTGACCTTTATTTTGGCTGATCTATAATCAATCCAAATTTGCGGTATCCATCTTGAACATGTTTCTTTTTTGAACTTCTCAACTCCTTGTTGGTTTCGTTGTTACTTATTGATCCTGAAGACTCGAAATCCAAATCATAACTGATTTTTAATATGTGACGCTTTGGGGTTAGTGTTTTCATTGTTCAACAATATTTCAAAACTAATGAAAGTTTGGCGACTACAGTTCGAAAATTTCATACACAATATAGTCGGAATACTGAGCTAACTTTGTCAACTGTTAGGAGAGTTATTAAAAAAATTCAGCAGACTGCATCAATTGTTGATGTTAAACACATTGATCGTCCAAAAAAGCCGTGATAATGTCAATATTGAAGCGGAACCTAAGAGTTTTGGTGTAACATTAATTCGGCGACATGAACAAGAATTGCAGGTTTCAAGAATCTCTCTACAGCGTATACTCACTGAAGATGTAAGTGTCCACGCTTATAAAGTTCAATTGACACTAGAATTAACAAGCGCCCCAAACCTCCCGTTTATAGAAGGAGGAATATCAATGCTGCATCAAGGAAATTCAGCCACATTTGTACAAAGGAGGACGTTGATGCTCATTAATGACAATAGAGTATCCAACTGTATTGACTCGTTGGAACACATCCGTTTGTAGTCTACTGTCCAGTTAACCGCACAACGCATTACAGAGAGAATTCGTTTATCACTCGAACTAGCCGTATAATAATAATAAATTCCCCACACAAGTCTTTCCTGACAGTTACAATCTAATAAAATTTAATTTAAGTCAAATTCCACAAACACTACTCCCTCTTTCCACCTTCCCATAACCTATTTTCCTGAAATTAACACAATGCACCGCACTTGCTTTTGTAGGGGGTATCCCCTGAGTGTTGGTTAATAAAAAATAAAAATGGTCGTGGAAAATTTCGACAAAAGATTACATACATGCCAGCAAGGCCGATGTGTTGTTCCATATATAACCCCATCCTGTCTACTTTATGATTCAATAATAAATTAACAACGTAAAGAAAAGGAAACTGTTTTCTGTTTAATTAAAATCAAATGTGAATTTTGGGAGACCCTTTATTAGTTTATTGTGTGATTGATGGAGTGGAGTTTAAATCGGTACGTCGCGTCGTATCGTATGTTTTTCTCAACATTTATATTTTACCCAAAGGTCATTAATTATTTTCTGGAGATCTAGTAGTTTGCTTGATTATGAGCGTCATGTCGTCAGTGTATCTGATATTGTTGATTGACCATTGACTCTGAAACTCGGTTTATTGAATTGAGAGCCTTTAGGAAGATTTGTTCAGAATACGAGTTTATGTTGAACAATAGTGTGGACAGAATTCATTCTTGTTGGACACTTCTATTATAGGGATGTAAATTTCCCACATTTACGTCTGTTATATAATTCCAGTATAGATTTCTGCAATAATTGAGTTATTAGTGGGATACAAAGAACCAATTTTTTCGTAAAAATACTTTAAATACTAACTAGGGATTATTCAGACTATGATATAAAGAGGACGTGGTGTATTTGATGCTATTGTATAAATATTTCACATATTCTTCTTCATTTGCCATTTGCTCTTTGCCTTTTCTTATATTGAAAGAAACTTTTTGCAAAAACTGCCACTTCAACCGAGTTAAACTTCTCGGTTTAGGAGGGGAGTTAATAGTCATATCTCATACAGCATAAAGCTGTATGAAACAAATCCCCCTCATACAAAATGGCAAATTGCCATTTAACAAAGTCATAAACACACACACACACACACAATGTACGAGTAGGATATCGAATAAGGACATGGACATGAACAAAATACAAAATTCTTTTGTATGAACGAGAGTCTACTCGTAGGTTCAAATATTCTATGGGGACCAATACAGTTTGTTGTATAAAATGTTCCAAGCTTTTTTTTTGCAATAATTATAGGTTTGGCCAAAAATAAGCTTATTTAACAAAAAAATAATTTTTTAAGTAAATTTAAAAAAGTATAATTGGAAAAACTAAAAAATGACTAAAGCAAAAATTTGTGATTTTCAAAAATCCAGTTAAAATTTAATTGTTTTTTTCTTTTTATCGCATCGCATCACTGAATGTAAGTAAGGCTTCATTAATTTGATTCTTTTTTACTAGAACTGTCGTAGATGTTGTCTACATTTATTGGTAGTTGTTAATCTCTGCAATTTATTTCATTCAAAGACAGTATCCTCCTTTTAAATTGTCTTGTTCCTTTAACAATTGAATGTCTCATGAATGTCAGCAAAAGAAATAGAAATCTTATTGAAGTTTGCCAGTTGATTAATGTTTTCCAGTTGTTCTTTAAGCACTCTGCTAGCAAACGCAAAATATTTTCTTATTTCATCAATCCTGTAGATATAATTTATATAAGATGTTCGTGCCATAGTAATAAATGCGATTAAATGACATGGATACAATTGAGTGCCATGTTACGGAAAGAATTATTTATTTTTTATATAAACGTTTTTGTTATACTAAAAAAAAACAATGTGGTCATATATTAATAGAGATAGTTTTGCTAAATTTTTATAAATATTTAATATCGCCATATGGAAATTATAGAGCCGAACTTTTGAAAAAAAAATATTTACACTTCCTTAATTTTGTTTCTGTAATGTTAAAACTTAGTCTTGTTACACTCAATAATTTTACGCTTTAAACCATGAATTTGAAAGTTATAAGTGTTAAAAATAAAAAACGTGAGTTAAAACTTTATTTGACAAGAAAGAAAATTATAGTCAGTCTAGGACCAGAGCTCCCCATTAGTTAACGAGTAGTTAACAAGCTACGCTAGTGAAAAAGATAAAAATAAGTATTTAGTATAACAAATGTATACTTTTTGGAATCGTACAAGTACCAACAATATCATCCCCAAATTTCACATTTTTTAGAGTTGCATATTTTCGTACATATGTCATTTTCTATACAAATGTACGAAATATGCACTCTATGAATTTTTAACAATTTACCAGTTTAAAAGCTGTACCTGTGTAAGTTGAATATTCTCCATATATCGTCGCTGCTCCGACGTGATGGGTTATGTGACTTTTTTTTTTTTTTTTGTTGCACCATTTGAAACCTTAAGTGGTCTTACTTCTGCCCACCAAACCGTTAAAAGATATCTTGATCCGTTCAGAATTTACCAAAACGGCTATGTGTAAACAGCAATAAAATGTTCCAACAAAAAAGATTATGTGTGAAACACCACATAACTATTTTGGATCATAATGGAATTTAGCAAGCTTTACATTCGATTTTCTGTCAAAAAAAACTTGTTGGTCTAAGAAACTTTTTGTTTTCTTTCAAATATGTACAAAACATAATAAAATTTGTCTAATAAAATCGCATGTTTCCTGCACCGATTTTTAAAGCAACCGAATTTAATTATAATAAGAGCTAAACTTCAGATTTTAATAAAAGTTCTTATATATGGAAGATCAACCGGTAAATGAGCCAAATAAAATTTTGAATGAAGAAACGGGAGTTTTTGAAGTAATAAACGAAAGTGACGAATATGAGTACGAGGATGAAGCGATGCTAAAAACTGAAAAAAAAGAAAAACAAGCAACAAAGGCTATTGGGCAAGAAATATGGAGGAAAATGTCCAGGGCTATTAAGGATAAACATTGTGCTCACTTAGCGGAGAAGAAATCAGCAAGAAGTTTTCTCTGTGGTGTCGTAGATGAAGATGATCGAAAAAATATATTTGACTATTTTTGGAGTTTACCCTCATGGGATGCTAAAAAAGTTTACGCAAAAAGTTTAGTACAATTACGTAGTAGTCCTATTCGGAGACGATCGATGTCAAAAAACATTAAAAAGAAACGCCAATTTGATTGCTACATTCCATGTAGAGATGGGACACGAGTAAGGGTATGTAAAGGTTTTTTCTTATAAACTTTAAGTCTGCACAGAAGTATTTTTGAAACATGGTTTAAAGTAAGTAATAAACAAGTGGCATGTAGTGATATAACATCGGAAAAATCCGACTACGTGCTTAAATGGTTGGATACAATTCCCAAAGTTCCGAGCCATTACTGTAGATCCAATACAAAACGAATTTACGTAGAAGATCAATTTAAGTCCAAAACTAATATGCAAAAGCTATATACTGAATGATGCAAAAATAACAACGAAGCTCCAGCTATGCGAAAGAAATTTTGTAAACAGAAGATTTCCATTTTCAAGCCGAGAAATGTCAATGCGATGTATGCGTTGGTCATACAGAAGGCAACGTTAATGAAGAAGAATTCATTTTACATAAAACAAAAAAAGATGAAGCAAGGACTGCTAAACAGTTTGCTGTTGCTAATACGTCGCCAGAGATAATGATAGTTACAATGGATATGCAAAGTGTTTTGCTATGCCCAAAGTTGCAAGTGTCCGTGCAATATTATCAATCAAAGTTAGCAGTCCATAATTTCACATTTTATGTAAAAAATACAAAAGATGTCTATCTTTACGTATGGCATGAAGGCGAAGGAAGAGTCACGGCCAACAATATTACTAGTTGCATAATTGATTTCTTAAAGGAACATTACCTAACGTACACCAAAGTTGTGTTAATATCCGATGGGTGTGCATACCAAAATAAAAATAAGATTCTTTCGAGCGCTTTGTCAAACCTAAACTCAGAAACAGGTATAATAATAGAACAGTTGATTTTGGAAAAAGGACATACAATGATGGAGGTGGACAGTGTTCACTAGGGTGGCCCTTCGATATATGAAAGGAAAAAAAAGTGTTCACACTGTCGGTCTCACCCCCTAGAAATATGCGAATAGCAAAAAAACTGAGAAATACAAAGTTTTAGGCCAATCAAAAAACGTTTAGTCGTGGCGCAAAGCGATTGAAAATTTCAAGTGTGTTTATATGGGGAAAATATGACTTTTTTTCAGATTTTACGAAAATTTCGTTCTATAGTTTAATTTTTCCGACAAGCTGTTATATAATCAGTATTAAATTATCCCTTCAGAAGGCTATAAAACTTCAAAATCGAATAAAACCTCGCCAAGAAATAGCAAATGCCCCAGACCACTTTTGTACCAAAAAAAACTAGGTCATGAAATTTGATGGCATTTTTTTCAACTTTGAGAAATTGATTAAAGCCATCATTCTTTTTTGGTCTCTATACTTATAAATACTCAAATATGAAGTATTGTTTTATTACCACGTTGTTAACCTATTGCGCATTGAGACCGAAAATTGGAAATTTTTTTGATAAAATTTTTAAAACTTCATCTTCAAGTTTGAAAAAATTTTCTTAAACAAAATTTCAAAAAATTAATCTATCACTTTAAGGTTTTATGAAATACATGTTGCAGATTAACTATGTGAATTTTTAAGTAAATCCCTCTTTGACAAGGATTTTATTTTTGCGGATTTCGAGAAAAATTGGATTTTTGTGAAATATTCTGTAAATGTACTCTTTCTAAATACTTTGTATCAAAAATTCATCACTTTTCTACTTTTAAATATTATATTTTATCTTAATAGCCTAGGGTTTCGGAAAAAAATAATATGACTCCATTAACCCTTTTGGAATTGGGGTCACATATATCCCCAAGCTAATAAAAGACAATTTATTCAAAAAATTCAAATATTTTGTAAGTGCTGTCCAATTTTTAGATGCGACACTTAAAATATAACAACCAAATGCGTAGAAGTTTCGTTCCAAAAATTTGGGATAAATCCGAGAACGTTAACCCATTATTTGCCAAGGCCAGCTTTGTATTTTAAGATATTTTTAAATAAAAATGACCTAAAACGAGTTTATACCACTATTTAGAATTTAAGAAAAATAATTCGGTTAATTTTTATTTATTTAACCCTTAAGTGCTCATGAGATCAAAATAATCCATTGTGATATATCTTTGGTGCAATTATCTGCTTATTGCTCGCGAATATGAATTAAAACAACTTATGTCATATGTCTAAAAAATAGGACGTTTTTTGAAATTCAAGACTCAAGGTGAAGTAAAACCTTTGTATGAGACGCCACCTAAATAGAACAATCTAAATACAGGAGTCTGCAATCATTAAAATCATATATGCATAAAGATTTTCATGCATTTTATGATAATCTGCATTACTAATTTTTAGTTAATTATATTCATTACTAATCTGTTTGTTATTAATTTATATTAAATTATATTCATTACTAATCTGTTTGTTATTAATTTGTTATTTTTTTTATTATTATTACTATTTTATTATTATTTTTGTTATAAATCAAATATTGAATAAAATTTAGTTTTCATATGGTGACTTTTAGTACGACATTTTAAAAGTCCAGCTACTGGTTTAAATCATACGGCTTTTAGCAAACTTTTCATAAACGTTAATTATATAATGTCTGCAAAAATATAATAATATGGGTGCATATGATCCATGTAATGTCTTTATCAGATATAGAACGATTAATATAGTTAGTCATAATGAGTACTTAGTGCCCATTTACTTATTTTTATAATTAATTCCTGGAATTTTATTAAAATTATGAAGCTAAATTCTATGAACCAAAACGGCGATGTGTAAAAAATATTCCAAATTAAAAAATATTTTTATTAGAAATGCTATAAACAAAATGGGTTATGTGTAGTTTTTTGTGTAATTCCTTTACAGCTCCCTAATGGCAAGATAATCTGAATTTTTTTTATGGCACATATGAAGTAATTGAGATAAGGTTTCTGTAAAACGAGTGGCTTCAAAAAATTTCGCATAATTAAGAAGTAAAACAGTTTTTTTGCTCTCCTCAAAACTTGTAAGGAAACACATAACCCATAACGTCGGAGTAGCGACGATATATTATTTTTTGATTTCTTTTTAGGTATATTCTCTGAAATTTTAAGGACGTAATGTCCTCTTATTTGCAATTTTATTGTGTATAAATTTCTACCATGTGTGCCTTAAATATTTTTTTAAAATCAATCTCAAACTTGCATGAAGTGCATTTTTTCATATATTTGTATGGAAACTGACTGATATTTTTCGAATAGTAGGTTGCCAATAGCACAATATTAGTCTGAATAGCTTAAAAATTTAAATGAATCATCTAAGGATATAGTCAGATGCAATTGTTGAAAAAAAACATATATTTTTTTTTTAATAATTGTCCTTTTTTCATTACTCATCTTTTTCGAGTAGTAGTTCGCTCATCCCATACCTTCCATTCGACTGCTCCAATATTTTAGGAAAACAATCTGTTGATATAAGGGATTACAGTATGTATTAATTTTTACCATGTATTTTTGGAAAATATCGTTTAAAATGATATCAAACTTCCATGGAGTGAATGTTTTCATACGTTGGTATGGAAAGTGAACGAGCTTTTTCGAGTAGTAGTTCGTCCACCCCACAATTATTGTCGGAAACGTTTGAAATTTAAAAGACGTACTCTCTTTACATTTTCAACTCTAAAAAATATAACTTTTGACTAAGTCATTATGAAAAATTTTCTGTAAAATTTTCTCAAACATGAAATAAGAGCAAATTTTCACACTTTTGTATGGGAAGATTTTGATCTTTTTCGAGTAGTAGTTCGTCCGAGCCACAATTTTGGCCAGATTACTTTAAAATTTGGTGTACATAATGTACTCATATTTCCAACAGTAAAGAGAATAAATTTATACCACGTGTGCCTTAAGTATTTTTTGTAAATCGATGTCAAACTTGCATGAAGTGAATTTTTTTATATATTTGTATGGAAAGTTGTCGAGTTTTTTCGAGTAGTAGTTCGCCAACAACTCAATTATTGCTGGAATATTTTGAAATTTTAAGAAGATTATCTCGATATATTTGTAACTACAATTAATAAATAAGTTTAGCAAGTCATGATGAAATTTTTTTTTTGTTAAGTTACATCAAACTTGAAATAAGAGCAAATTTTCACACATTTGTATAGAAAGTGGCTGATCTTTTTCGTGTAGTTGTTCGTACAGAGCACAATTTTAATCGGAATGACTTAATTTAATTATATGAGTCATCTGTGAATAGGGTCAATTACGGGCAGTGAAAAAAAAAATATTTTAATTTTCTTCGAAAATTTTTTTTTAGTTTCTGTTTTTTGTCGACTAGTAGTTCCTTCGACTAGTAGTTCCTTAATTTTTTGTTAAGTTATTGTGGAAAATTTTCTGGAAAATATCATAAACTGCAAATTAGAGCATATTTTCACATATTTCTATACAAAGTGGCCAATATCAGTCGAGTAGTGTTATACCGAAGCCACAATTCTGTGGTTTTCTGGAATAACCGCGTATGTCAATTTTTGTCAGTTTTGAGTTAACGATGCCAAATATATTAATTTTTAACGTTCTTTACATGTGTTAAATACTTTTTTTTAATATTGACCATTTCTGAGTTTTTTCTTTAAATAACGACGTAACTTAAATGTTTATTAAATTAATTTGCAGCACTATCGACGTATGTCAACATACGTTTGATCGCTGACAAATTATTTTCTCAGAAAACGACACATAGCGACATACGTTGTTATTAATGAAAAAAAATGCAAAATAATTTTGGATTAGTTTTCAGTTTATAACCACTTATAAAAACTTGTGTGTTTATTTCTGTTATTTTTTGTCACTATTATTCTTGATCGTTGTTATATTCTCATCCTAAGTCCCGTTTACTTTTTGTTGACGAACAATAAATCCATTTTTCAAGCAACAACGACTTATGTCTACATGGGTGGTTGCATTGGTAGTTTTCTTTCTCAAAGAAAACGACGTTTGTCGACATAAGTTGTTTTATCTGCACATACTTTAAGTGTAATTTACATATTGTTTTTATCGTCCTTCTCTATGATCTATTCCTCTGAAGATTTTTGACTCAAAATTTTATATAAAGTATTTATTGCCCATATCTACAGGACTGTTAAATAAAAAGCTCTAAAATCTCTATATCGAGTGCATAATTTCAAATATAACGTTTTTTTTGGCTTCCCTGAACATTTTGATTTTATGACATACGCGGTTATTCTAGAAAATAACAGAATTTTGGTTGGAATGGTTTAAAAATTTTTTATGAGTAATCTATGAGTATAGTCAATTACAGACAGTGAAAAAATTAAAAAAAAAAGTTTTTATTAAAAAAAAAAATTTTTTTTACACTTTTTGCAAAATTTCCGATCTTTTTCGAGTATTTGCACCCACACGCCAACATTTTTGTCGATATGCTTTGAAATTTTGAAAACATATTCTCTACATGTATTCAGATTTAAATGAGATTTTTTTTCTAAGTGTTCTTTAAAATTTTTTGTAAATAGGCATCAAACGCATACGAAGAAAATATTTTCATACATTTGAATGGAAAGTGGCTGATCTCTTTCGAGTAGTAGTTAACCCACTCCACAATTTTTATCAGAATGTTTTAATATTTCAGGACGATAATCTCTCAGTATAACTGACTGCAAAATATATAAAATCATACCATGTATTGTGGAAATTTTTTTTTTTAAATGAAGTCAAACATATATGAACTGAATATTTTCATACATTTGTATGGAAAGGCGTCGAGCTTTTTCGAATAGTAGTTTGCCCACGCCAGCAGGACAGTCCCATATAAGTGAAATTTAAGTATGATGTTCTTGGTACTTGTACGATTCTAAAATGTATACATTTGTTATACTAAATACTTATAGTTATCTTTTTACATGCTTTCAAACATGAAATATGTTAATTTTTACTACTTGAGCTACTCGTTGAGCTCGAGTAGCTCGTTAACTACTCGAGAAGCTCGAGCTTCGAGTAGATCAAGTACTCGAGCTTGACCGTTGGCTCTGGTGTTTCAGATTTTTCCGATCGCGAGTGGGTAATATTTTAATTTTTAGATGTACGCGTTGAAGAACATGTTCTGTTTTTTTAGCAGTACACGTGCAAGAAAATGAACTTAAAATAAAGCTGCACTCGAATCTGTATGGTTTATGTGTGTTCGAAACAAAAAATACGTGATAGAAAAATTTTCGTGTAAGTAAGGATATATTAAAACGAAAGACAGTCATGACTGTGTTGGGCACCGTACAAAATTTAGGAACACACATAATTGATATGAAAATAAAAATATGTGTTGGCTGCTTTAGAACAGAACATTGTGTGTTTCATGTGTGTATTTTCTGAACCTTGGATATAAATTTAGTTAGTTAGTTTAGTTATGTCCGTCCATCTGTCTGTCCGTCCGCCTGTGTGTCCATGTTAACCTTGTAATCAAACTCGAGGTCGCATGAATATAATTTGATGGAATTTAATATATAAGCTTCTATTGGTCATAGGATGAACCCTTTTGAAATTGGTGAAAATCAGTGCTAGTTCAGCCCTAGTCCCCATACAAATCACCCCTATGAAATCGACTTAAATTATAATAAAATCCAAATTATCTTATAGATCTCGGTCAATTGGGTTTGTGTATGTATATTGCATCCATTTATCAGTAGTCCAAAAATAAAACCTATAAGACAATTCTTAGTCATAGCCCCCATATGATGCTGTGAACCGATGTTCACTCAAGTCTATTAAAAAATAAAAAAAGATTGCACAGATTGTTCTCAAATTTGGTTTGTATATATTTTTTCCAAAAAATAAGCGACTTTATCAAATATAGTCAGGATGGGCCCAATTTTCGACCTAGTTCCCATACAAATCTTGCATCCGATATGAACATTTTCACATCCGAAGGCAAAAACATTAATAACAATGCCAATGCAAATTTGATTTGTGCTTATTTTACATATCCAATTACTTGAACCTGGGAGATAGGGTCTCTAAACGCATGGTAGTTTCTTACTTGTTTTTTGCTGCCACTATATATATATACTCGAAAATGTATATTTCGTCCAATAAGATATTTGCTATAAAAAAGTAATTTGTTTGTGATTTCCAAGTTAGAAATCCATTAATCGAAGTAATGTCTGTTTAGTAAACTCATTTGTCATCCCTGGTAAATCTATTACAAATACATTTTGGTAAGGTATCAAATATGTAGGTATACATATTTCTTTTACCTCATCATTAATTTGTGGCGAAACGCAAAATATGCTATTGCTTCAAAAAAAAAAACCTGCTTCATAATCCTCTATTATTAATAAATTTATGCATACATTTTTAAATAATGGCATAATGAAATTTATTTCATTCATTTTATGGACTCATACTTTGTTTGAATTTCCTAATAATTAATAAATATTTTGCCTGAAGAGTAAAACAAAAAGATGAAATGCAGATACAGCATTTGTAAAATTGTTTTACATAAAAATGAGTGTGAAATATTTTTATGAGCCAGCTTTTACTTTTTTGTTTTAATTTTTTTATTATCATGTTTTATTAAATATATTCAGTTACTACAGATATAAACAAATACAGTAACACCCCTATAGACAGACACTTTTGTTTATGGAAGAAAGTTACAAAAAATCACTTAAAGCCTTAATAAAACCGTGTTACAAAATAGAATAAATTTAATATACTTTAAAAATGACCTGGTGAAAGTTATAGGCCTGATTGAGTAAATCACTTTTCAATTTTTCGAGCTTAAAATACACCGTCAAAATCTGATGTTATCGACAAAAAAAAAAAGTTTTTTCAACACTTCACTTAAATATTTTTAACTAAATTTTTAACTAATCAGATGAATAGTGAAGCTTTTAATAAACCCATGTGAAAATGTGATCCAAAATGGTTAAAATTTTAATTTTTTTCCCCCAAATTTTTCAACTTTATTTTATTAACAAAATTTTTAACTTTAACAATTTTTTTCCGATTCTAACAAATCAGGAGTTTATTTTACTCAATAATAAACGTACGTACTTTCAAAAAAAAAAAAAAAAAATAAAACAGTTAAAAAATTTAAAATCCGTTCAAATTTAGTTTAAAATATTTTAGACCGTGAAAATATTGAAGAAATATTTTTTCCGCCGTTAATTTAAAATTTTGAGGGTGTATTTAAAATTCTGAAAATTGAAAAGTAATTTGCTCAATCAGGCCTACAACTTAAAGGTCTATTTTCACTGTAAAACTGTGGAGCTATTAATTTTTGATATGTCGATTCGTAAAATCAACTTAACACTTTCTACGGTGCTATTCTCCTAAAATGATCGAAGTTTGTCGATTTAAAAATTTGTGCTACTAACTTTTGACCCATTACAAGTTAATAAATTGCATCTTTGTAGTAGGGAAAGTAGCCGAGAGTTGAAATACATAATCTGGAATATAATTTATATATCGAAGGATTCATTTCAGAAGGCTGTATCGCTCAGTTTTTCTGATTGTGAGATACTTTAGCACTTATCACAATATCTCAAAAATTGGTCGATACGCCCTACTGGCCTATATATGTATACGCTTTCTATAGATAGAGTAAGAGCAAATAAATAATTTCCAAAAACAATTAAATCTCAAAAACCAATGGTTCTTAAATATTAAGTTAACGTCATAACAACTGTTAATTTGGGAACTCAATTTTTTGTATGGTGCAATCTTCTTTGCTCGATTATTAAATCATCTGATTTAAATTACATTTGTTTCTTAATGATACATACGATGATAAATATTTTTTTTTTTTTATTATAAACAAAACGATTCGAAAATATTGTTTTTATAAATTTCTGTGCTTCCCCGTATATCTTTTTCAAAAATCGTAAAATCCGTATACTTACGTTGCAAACTAAATAATTTATTCAACAATAAAACAAGAACTCGATTAGTTTTTTTATATAATTATATAATTCATTCACCAAATTTTCCGTTAAAAAAAATAATCGTGGCAACCCCACAGAATAATTGATATTTTTAAAATACTACAATAATGTGTTTTTAATTATTGCAGTTTGAAATAAAAAAATTCTGCATCTTACAATAAAGTTTTATGGTACTGAGCTCTGATCAATAGTTAGTTCCATGACATTGTCAAAGTCAGTGCAGTTAACGAATTCCATTATTTTGATATTTATTGATATATTGTATTAAGCTTAACGAATTGATGTATTGAAATGAAATAAATTTTATTTTGAATTTTTCAAATTCTTATATTCAGTATTAATACTGAAACCAATCATTCAAAAATCATTCTTTCATATTTTCTTTTTGAAAAAAAAAAAAATGTTTTTTTTAATGTGAATATCAGATTGTTTGGTGGGAGAAAACTTGAAATTTCTATTTTCAGTATCCGTATAGTTGCACTATTTTGCTTATATATTTTTGCAATATTAGAAATTCATTTTACGGGAAAATTCGATGGGGAGAAAGTTAAAAACCGACAGAGATATGGACCTACAACAATTTTTCTGATGATATTAAAATGAAAAAACCGTTTCATTTATTATAATAAAATTCAAAAAACTATTTTACTGGAAAATTCAATGGAAACGAGGAGGTGCAAAACCGCCCGAAGTTTGGAGCCAGAAAAAATTTTCTAATGGGATTGAAATTAAAAAACTATGTGAGTCCGATCACAGGAGAGATGTGTAAACATCTATTTGCACATCAATTAAAATTAAACAGTAAGCGCCATCTATGTATAGCAAGCAACTGCTTTGTTGTTATACTTAATGGTTGCAGTTATTTGCTATACATTCATGGCGCTTTCTGTTGGTTTTTGAATCAGCTTAAAAAAATTAAATCATAATCTTTTCACCAATACACTTACATATACCTCACACCGATTTTCCCTTACGCTGTTGGGATGTTTACACATCAAAAACAATTTTAATATATGAAATTACCTTAGAAGTTTAATAAATTAATTTTACTGAAAAATCCAATTGGGAGTGGGTTCAAAGTCACCCGATCGGCAGTTCTATTAAAAAGTAGGATTTTAAACAAACTTCGGCTGCGCCAAATCTTTGTTTGCCTCCATCTAGGTTTTTTGTTTACATTAATATTTGGACTTATAACAAATGTAAACAAAATATTTACAAAAGTAGACTATTTGATAATGCTAAATTATTAAATTATTACAACAAACACACTGAATATTTATTTATTTTTTAAAGGTGTCTACATATTCTAAGCCATATCTTGGCACAATGATGGCCAATATACCCCATTTTTAATACCCAACTGCTCGAAATAACGGCAAACGATACTATCCTAACTTTGCGTAGGTAAATCGTTCATTTTGTGAATGAGCGGAATTTCTACAGAAAATAAGGCAGATGGACATCTCTATATTGACTCAAGTTGTTATAAGAAACAAGAATATACACATATATACTATATGGGGTCTCAAATTCAATTCGATTCGATGCGTTACAAACGGAATGACATATATATTTTTTTGAGGAGACGGGAACATTTTTAAACTTGAACATTTTTTTAAGTAGAAAATCTATATTGTTGGAGTGATAATGATTTGTTTATATGAAAAGAAAATTCAAAAGAAATTTGGAAAAAAAAAACTTTCGGGCGAATACTAAAGACGGTTCATATTTTTATGGAACATTTTATAACCGATATGATTTTCACATTTTTTCACAAGACGCTACTTGAAATGTATGTATTTGTACCAAAATGCAAGGCTTTGAAAGAATATTTTAGAGGTTTCTTAATCTTTTTCTTAATAACGTTTAATCAATGAGACCAAGTTTACATACGCTTGCTAGAAAAAGTATCCGTAAACGTGAAGATGAAAATTTTAAATATTAATAATACTTTTAATAAAATATTTTGCATAACGGACATTTTACCATTGACATTTGGGATTTTTTTTTATGTGTAAACATCTATACGAGCAGGGGGTTAAATTTCTATTTCACAATACAATCACAAAAACAGCGTACCATGACTTGTAATAACCTGCTTGAAAATCAAAAATGAAAAATAAAAAATGAAAAATTAAAAATGAAAAATAAAAAATGAAAAATAAAAAATAAAAATAAAAAATTAAAATTAAAAAATAAAAAACAAAAAAAGAAAAAATAAAAATGAAAAATTAAAAATGAAAAATAAAAAATAAAAAAAAAAAAATAAAAAATGAAAATATAAATGAAAATGATAAATAAAAAATGAAAATGAAAAATTAAAAATAAAAAATTAAATATATAAACGAAAAACGAAATATTAAAATTAAAAATGAAAATAAGAAATGAAAATTAAAAAATTAAAAATAAAAAATAAAAAACGGTAATCGAAAAACGAAAAGTGAAAGAAAAAAATAGAAAATGAAAATAAAAATAAAAAATTAAAAATGAAGAATAAAAAATGAAAGATTAAATATGAAAAACGAAAACCGAAAAATGAAAAATAAAAAATGAAATATAAAAAAACCAAAATTAAAAATTGAAAATTAGAAATGAAAAACAAAACCCGAAAAATTAAAAATTAAAAATGACAAATAAAACATTAAAAATTAAAAATTGAATTTGAAACATGAAAAATTAAAAATTAAAATTGCGAAATGAAATTGCGAATGAGAAACAAATAAAAAATGAAAAATAAAAAATTAAAAATGAAAAATTAAATTTGAATAATGAAAAATGAAAAATAAAAAATGAAAATTGAGAAATGAAAAACGAAAAATTAAAAATTAACCGGTTGAAATAATAATAAATATTTATATATTAGAAGAACCCCTGCAGTGGATTGCTATAAGTGGATTGCTATAGTGACACAGAGGATATGTTTACACATGTTTAGATGTTTACACATCTACCCTGTGATCGGGCTCACATGATTTTTTTTGTTTAAAGAAACCTACATTTACAATTAGGGGAATCCCACAAGTTATGCAACGATATACAGGTCTGCTACATTGAATTTATTTTATCAGAAGACAATCTTGTTTGTATAAAGTTGATTTGACTTAATTGTATTTCTTTTTGAAAATAATATTTTGCTGACGAGAGAAAAATTATCCTAAAGCTTAGAAATGAGGGTAACTCTTTTGGCGTCCTAAAACTGCTTTTTATCATATTAGTTCTAACATCAAAGTATCTTTTGGCAGAGACATCCATGAAGATACCTGCAAAAAATATTTCTAAAAATTTCGTGGCACAATCATTTACCCCTTTTGGAATGCCAACCTGCACGAAATAATGACAAACAATATTACTTTAACTTTATCCAGGTAAATGGTTTATTTTGTGAATATGCGTGATTTCAAGAACAAGAACAACAAATCGAAAATTCATTTTTTACAATGAAATGAAAAACTGTTATACACCCTCTGCACCGTCGTGTGGAAGATTTAAAAAATTAGTGAGGATATATAAAATAAAAATTAAATGAAAAAAATGCATTCCACTAAAAAACCCGGGATTGGTACTTTAAAGCCCCCCCCACGGTTTCGCCACAAACTTTTTGAAATCATATCAAATCAATTGAAATAAAAAAACGTGACTTTTTATTAAAAAAGAAACACATTAAATATTTTAGATTTCCTCTCCGTTGTTGTGAGGTTTCACTGTTTTGGGTTTTTATTTACTATTTATTTTGTTGTTTTCATCTTATCGGTGGGACAGGTTTTTGGTTTATTTTTAAATTTTTTGTTTGTTTTTGCTTTTATAAACAAGCAACTTTAGAAATTAATGAGGCGTCTTTTATTAAAGACCGTGGACACAAAACAAATACAGGCAGACAGACAGATAAACATACAATAAATAAATACAAAACTGAAACAATGGTGATTTTGGAAGAAAAAAAAAGCAAATCAGCAAAAAGAAAATAATTTATTTATAAATTTTAAAATGATTTTGTTTATATTACATTTTGTTGTTGTCGGTGTTAAATAGAAAACAAATGTGAAGACACGTCCGCCATGTGCAGTCGTGGCCGAGCGGTTAAGGCGTCTGGCTAGAAATCAGATTCCCTCTGGGAGCGTAGGTTCGAATCCTACCGACTGCGAAAGTTATTTTCTTTTTATGTTATTTTTTTCCTGGTATTTTTTAAAGCTAATTTTTTTTGTTTGGATTTTTTTTCGATAAAAAAAAAACAGTTAAAGCTTTTTAAGCCCACCCACAACTTTTATTGAATGCGTTTATTCGTTGTGTTGTTTGTCGGTCGTTGTTGTATTCTTTTTTTTTTTTTTGTTAATAATGACGCTCGTAACCATTAAACGACATGATCCATACATTTATAAATTGTTGTTGCTGATGATGATATGATGTGTACGAGTATGTGGATGATACGAGTCGAGTACCTGTTGTTGGCCTCGTTGTGGTTATGAGTTTATTTGTATTTCGAGCCTTTTTGGGCAAAAAAAAAAAAAACTGAAAATGAAAACATTTTGTTTTGTTATACACGTACAAAGATGTTGCTTGTTTAGTATGAGTGCATGAGAGTTGGTGTGAATGTTTGTTTATTGTGGGTTTCATCAGTAAGGAGGACATTAAGATTGCGGGTGTGTATCTTTAAGATTTGTTGTATTCTTCTGTGTGGGAGCACATGTATAATTCATGTTATTTAGTTAACATTGTTAAATGCAGGAACGAACGAACGAATGAATGAACGGAACACGGACCATCAAAACATAGAATAGCAACACCAGTGTAAGATGTGATGGTATTTCCATCATATACTCATATTTTTTAACATTGTGTTGTTTGTTACCTGAGGTCGGCCTTTTGTGCTGCTGCTTTTTTTTTTGCTTTGTTTTGTTTGTTGATTACCGTACTATACATTTCTGACGGTTTTGTTATTGTATGGCATGAATTAAAATACTCACATTCGGTTATTTTCAAAAAACTCTACATTAGGGTGGCGCTTTTTTCGGGTCGGCTTTATTTCCATAGTAACATTAATTAGCAGTACATGTTTGCTGACAGTTGATAACATGTTAAGGGGAAAGCATTCTTTGATTACTTTAAAATATTAATTATAACAGTATAACATCTAGAAGCTATGAAATTAAAAAATTTAAAATTTCAGTTCATGCCTAACAAACGTTCCTAAATAATCTAAAGTAAAATATAACTTACACTTTACCGGAAATATAACATTTGCCTTTGAACTATGTAAAATTGTTACGTTCTCTTCCCTGAACCTCTTTCTCAATTATGTATAGGCATTATTTCAGTTTAAGTCCAAAGAATGCTCCTCCACAATCCAATGAGAAATATAAGTACCACTATTCTGTACACTGCTGTCCTTCATAAGACAATGTATCATCATATGGTTCATACAACAATTTGATGATGTTGTTGTTGGTCGGTCTGTCGGTATATCACATCTCTATACACTCGAATACAATTCACATATTTGTTTTGACGTTTGCCTCGAAGGTTACGTATTATGTATGGATGTATGTATGGACGTACAAGAATGTATTCATGAACGTATATACAAATGCGAGTCTGTTGAAGTGTATTTGTATTGTCATACGCCATTTTGTCGAGTCACACAGAACAGCAACAGCCAGAAACAACATCATCATTTATGAACAGAAACAGCAGTAATAATAAAAACAGCTTGAACTGTATATAATTGAATTATTGAATCATGTAAACACACTAAAATACTCTCTACTCCACTCCATAATTTAAATGAGTGAGTTCATTGCTAAGTCACTATAGAAGGTTAACGGTGGCGCCATTGTCGTTGAACTCAATTTGTCTGTGTTAAGTGGTCTTAAACACTTCAGTCAGTGTCACTATTATTTATAAAATTGAAATTATTTTTTTTTTAAGTTTATATGTAGATTATGCAGTAGTGGTCCTACCCCAAATCAAGAGGAATTATATCGATATAACATTTTTTTTTCGTAAAAGTTTTATACATTCTGTGGTGCAGGCGTGAAACAAGTTCAGTGGAAGTGAAACAAGTTAAGTAATCGCTCACAAACCTGCGAATTCCCGCTTATAAACTCTAGTTTTTAATTTTTAACCCAGATATGCCCATTGCTTGAGCATGATCATTTTTAAAGTACTATTATATTATTTTGGAAGCAAATGAGAAATAAAAAACAGTGCCATTATAGGTTTTTAAAAATTTATTGAAAAAAGTGGTTTTTGAAACTGTCCTATGTATAGGACATTGGGCACATGACTCATTGGTACGACACAAAACATTTTACTTGTAATCCTATGTCACATTTTTTGCATCTAGTTAAGGTTTTTGATGACAGGCTCCACATCTTGTTTGTTTTTCCTGTGAAATTACCCAATGGTCAAATCGATCATAACGCAATTCATTATTTAGGCTTGACCCTTGGTGAACCGGAACGTTTTTATTTAGAACAAGTAGAGTACTGGCGATACTTCTCCTAAAAGATAATTGATCCATAGTTCCCCATTATGCTTGTGAATCTGCCAGGCATTATGTACCGCCATATCCACACAGTGTGTTATGAGGGGAAAATACAATTTCTTTCCTCTTATAACAGTGCGCTATAATCTTATGTTCTAATCGGAACGATCGACCCCACCCATGCTCCTATTATAATATTTCACAATTCTGGGCTGTTCGACTTGAATAAATTTCTTCTCTTTTTGGGAGTACCGGTTAACAGATCCTAGGGGATTCACTCCGATTGCATTAGAGCAAAATGTAACAATACCGTTGTCACTCCATTTCATAAAAATTATATTGCTATTCATAATTTTAATGAAATCATAACTGCCGCGAATAGTTTTTTTCATCTTCCTAGATTCGCGCAAAGTACTTCCAGGAATGCGGTTTTCTCTAATTGTTCCAACACACAGGTTCTTGTAAATTTCACTGATATTTGTAGAAGCACTTTGGTAAGGCTCGAACCAGTTTCTATAGCCTTGTCGAGTCGTACCTACCCATAGTTTGAAGCCACAACGAATTGATTTACCATCAATATACTGCTTGCAACCATGTCTACCTGTATATGGAACCATGGCTTCATCTACGATGTGTTCCTCTTCAATATAAGCATTTTCCATAAACTTTTTATTCACATGCGCGAAGAGTGGCCTGACTTTGGCGAACTTATCAGAGGGATTTAGGAAGTTGTTATCTTGGTAATGAATATTGGAAAAAATAAACTCAAATTTGTTTCTCGTTATCGCTTGGGAAACTAGTTCATTATTGGAGTCTTTCGAGCGTTCCCAATACATTCTTCTTCTAGGCAGAGGAACGAATCCACTAAGCAAAATCACTCCAAGAAAGCATTTCATTTCGGGTATATTCTCGCGCAATTCTCTATTCTTTTGTGATGCGTACCGATTTGTGTCATCCGTAATTTTTTCTAGTGGCTCATTATTGAATATAGAGCAAAAAAGAGAAGTAGGATTACACTCATCTATGTCGACACCATCCTCAGGTTTTTCAAAAATAGCATCATTGGGGGACAAATCTGTCTTCACATAGTGATATTTTTTTTTCTTCAATTTCTTCGTATTTTTAAACGACTTTTCTCTAATCTGAGAAAGAGGGATATCATCCTCTGTGTCCCAAACAGTATCAAAATTGATTTTGTTTACAGTTTCCACCTCACTTTGCATTAGCGAAGCCGGTAAATTATTTATATCGACGTAGTCTTCATCGTAGGAATCTTCATCTGTGATGTCTCAACATGCATTATTGGGTGGGAATATAGTTATATTATTCACATCTATGTCCTCATCCTCTATCAACGCCAAAGCTTCATGAAGAGAAAATCTAAAATCTAAATTTATGCTTCGAAATCAATTTCATTGCCTCCGCTACAATACCCTTATGCCAATGTATTCTCCAAACCTCGAAACAGCTGCAAACCTCGATTTACGGCATGGCCTTCACTTTGCGCAACGATTCTCCTCAGTCGAGTCAAAACAGAGTCCCCGGAGTGGACTTTTAAGTATATTAAATAGTCAGCTGGTGGTGGAGCGATATGTGTCAAATATTTTACGAAATAGGCTCGAAGAACCAATGGGTTGGCAGCTGTACATTATGTCGCTGCACATACTACATATTGACATAATATGGCCGGGAGGAAGGAACTTATAATAAACCCAGGCACGATAATCAAAGCAAACTCTTAATATTACTTTGATTTTTAAACGGCTTTGGTGTGCTGTTTTCGATCATCCTTCTGTTTTTTTCACGATAATCGCTTGATTGATCGTTGTTTCGCAGTCGTAGGCATTGGACTAAGTCTCGTCACTCGTAATGATGGATTTCATTTTGTTATATTAGACAGACATTGTTTCAGAGATATTCTTTTCAAAAAATATCCTTTAAAAAGCCATTACCTGATTCCTTTGAATGGCATCAACATCTCTAATTCTTAATCGGAGATTTTTTATTATAAAATTTCCTTGACGTTTTCTTCATTAGTTGATATTTGGTCTCGTTCGGGGCTCTCTATGTCTTCAATGTTTTTTCTGGAACTGTTTGTAACACCTGTAAAGATTTCATGCTTCTGCAACATGCTTAATGTTTCTTCAGCAGAAACTTCATTCGCCAAATTTACTTTCAGTTGTTTATAGAAACGAGCGTAACTATTGAACTAATGAAGATGTCAACTACAGTATTACCAATCGGAAAAAGTATCGATAAACCATCAAAGCTTTAATGTCACCTTCTCATTTTGGCAAATTATTAAAATATGCAAGTCTGTTTTAGGCTGGCTTACAATCTGCATAATTATAAAGGGAAAGTGCATGGTCGTGATATCATTCGATGCGAAAATTATTTCAGAAATATTCATTTATGTAATTACTTCGCCGTAAGGCCTATTATAAAGTACTTATTGTTCTGCTCTAAAATTTTTTCCCCTAAAAAAATCTTCTACATTTTGGAACACATTTTTTGTGGTCTTCAACTTCCTCATTACAAAAGAGCCCAATATCTCTCCACTAGCCTAAGCTCCAGACAGTTTCCTTCATTGATACAAAAACTAAATTATTGATTTTGTACTAGTCAACTCGGGCCTAAAATAGGTCGACACATTGTGTAGTGTTTATTTTCAAATTTCGGTGTTTATAGAGCCTGCTGTAACAAATGACTGTCTTCTTTTTCCGCAACTGCATACGGCTTGTCATACCAGAAACTTTTTATTGCAAATTTCGTCTGCTTTGGGGTCCTAAACTTATTTTCGACATTTCCTCGAGCATTAGCAACATATGTATATAATTTGCCCCGGAAGCTGCGAAAAATCTAAAACTACATACGTTTCGTCGTGCATTACACTGTATGACAGAAAAAAATACCTGAGTTGCAAAACTTTTTTCTAGTTGATCTTGTCGAGTACAACCAGACTCTGTCCTTGAAATTTGCGAAAACCTCCAAAATCTTGCGTTACGGATAAAAAAAGCGGGGTTTCGGATCTTTTTCACATATAAGTCAGTAACTTTGTTGAATATCAAGCGATTTTAAATTTCTCAGCGAATTTTGAAAGAAGAATTTATTATTATAACTTCTATTAACCCACTCAATTTTTAACAGAGTTTTTTAACTGAAGCTGCATTCTACTCATAAATATACATACTTTTATAAGAATAGCATAGAATAGAATAGAATATAACTTTATTGAATTCCCTAAGTACTGGACATTTTCCCATAAAATGTGTTATATTTTCATCTTTTCCAGTATTACAAACTGCAGATACTTCTAATATTGTTATTAAAATGGCTTTTATTTAGTGGTAGGACATCAGCACGTGCTTTGAGTAACGCTGATATTTCTGCAATTTTAAGATTTTCATCAATTATGTACGAAAATCCCATAACTGGTGTAAGGTGTTTGTAGATACGGGTACTGCTTTTTGAGGCGTTTTCCAGCATTTTATAATGACTATAGTAAAAGCTCGCGACAGTTTGCATTCCACTCATTTTTAGAAATCCCCACACCAAAGCATATGTTGTGCTCTTCCCCAATTTTATTTACTTCATTTATTGGGGAGCCTGTGCGGAAGCCTTTTCATGTTATAATAGAAAATAACTTTACCCACTTAGCTGAGATGCAGATTCAGTGTATAGAGATAACTGTCTTCAACTCCTGTTTCCAGAGCAAGTGCATAATTGGGAATATTGTCAGGTAGCTTTAAAATTCTTTTTAAAAAATATCTTTGTAGTTTATTAACTGCTTCGAATGACGAGAATCCCCATATTTGCATTTCATAAGCTTGAACAGCCCTGCATACAGCTTGAAAGATTTTCCATTTTGATCGTAACGATATATTCGGTTTGTTAAGGTAACAATGCCAAGTAGAATTGATGCTATTTTTTGCAGCATTGTTTAAGTATAACTCCCAGGTAGCAGAATTCAGATGATGTTTTAATTTCCTCGCCTTTATAGTACCATTTTTCATTTGCTGCCAACCTGCCATCATTTCAGATTTATTCATATTCACTTCCATGTTCCACTTAGTACAATATGCTTCCAGTTTATTTATCATAGCTTGCATAACTTTAGTATCCTCTGCAAGAATGACTATATATCAGCGTACAAAAGAATTCGAATATCTAAATTCTTAACTTCCAGGCCAGCTTCGTGAATAATAATGGTGATAATAGGCATCCCTGTTTTCCACCCGAGAAAGTCTCCAAATATGCTGAAAGCTCGCTTTCTGTCCAGGCAGCCGAATTTGTATAACTATATTTATTCTCCAAGAGTCTTACAACCTTTGTTGACAGTCTAATTACGTGTAGCTTGAATATCAGTTAATTTCGAGGGACTTTATCAAAAGCATCTCTGAAGTCTACGAAAAAGGCGTATACTTTTTATACCCTATACCACTACGTGGTTTGGGTATAATGACTTTTGTGCTGCTGTTTGTAACTACCAAAAATATTTGACCTAGACCCATCTTTTATTATACCGATCGACTCAGAATCACTTTCTGTTCAGACCTAGTGCCCATACAAATGACCCCTATGAAATCGACATAAATTGCCATGAGTTCCCTATAGGACAGTTCTTATTCATAGGCCCCATATAGAGCTGCTTCCCGTTCTTCACTAAAATCTATCAAAAAACAAAAATTTTTCACAGATTTTTCTCAAATTTGTTTTGAATATATTTTTTCAAAATATAAGAGACTTTGCCAAATATGGTCAGGGTCGGTCCATTTTTCGACCTAGTCCACATATAAATATAGCACCCGATATGAACTTTTTCATATCTGCAGCCAAAAAAAATAATAACAATGGCACTCAAATTTGGTTTATGGTTATTTTCTATATCCAATTAGTTGGACCTAAACTCATGGCATAGGGTATCATATAGTCGGTCTAGGCCGACTATAATTTTCTTACTTGTTTGTTTTTATTAAATTTCAGATGAATTATTGATGCCAAGCTAAAAACATTATCAACTCATTTAAGATTTTATTTTTTCCCCCCAAGACGTTATTCTTTCATTCCCAATTCCCATAAAAACTTTTACTATGCAGTTCATGCTTTTATAATACATTTATAAATATACGGTTCCTAAATAAAAAAATGTGTAAAAACATCACCAAAGTTGAAAAACAAGAAAATTCTTTTTTCTTAATGAGTTTGTTGAAGGAATTCGCACAGATATCTCAATATCACTTAAATATCATGTTCATATCTTCGGAAGGTCTCCGTTTCTTCTTTCTAAATCCGCAGAGAAATTGAAAATCTTTTAATATTCAACAAAGCCACTGGCTTATATGTGCAAAAGGGCCAGTTGTTTACCCGTAACTCAAGATTTTGGAGGGTTTTCGCATATTTCAAGGACAGAGTCTTGTTGTACTCGACCAACTAGAAAAAAGGTATCGCATGCCAGGTATTTCTGTTTCATTTGTTTTTGTATCACTATGTTATGTCACAGAACTATTTTTTTATACCTTTAATTTCCTCGCTCTATTTTTGGCCTCTAAATTTTTTGTAGCCAATTACCTACCAATTAAATAGTCACTCAGCTAATCAGACTGCTCCTCTACCGGATGTGTTGGGAGCTCTTATCAATATGATTTCGATTTTATTATTAATGGTCAATTCCTTTTAATCTAAAAAGAATCCTGAAACTTATTGGTGTCAGTCGCAAGATTTGAGAAGGTTTCACACTATATAAAATGATAAGAATTAGTTTGCCACTTTGATTGGAAATTAAATGACCCTATGAACTGCAAAATATAATGGAATCTATTTAATATTTGCCTACATATGAATGCACTTTCGACAAAATCTCAAACTCCATTATTTCTTGAATCGATATTGATTTTTTCTCGAGTCATATGGTCGGATCATTTTTTTTCTCTGGTCATAGTTTTAATGACCAAATTACCTTAACTGCATTATGCACAATGCTTCTACATACAGAAAACAGAATCATTGTGGCTACCGAATTTATTTCAATTTTATTGCCTAACAGTAAATATTTTATCATATTAGAAAATTTGCAGATTATTTGAAATTTCTGTAGATATAATCGAAAATACAGTTCCACTGAAGACCAATTCGGTTGGAAAATATTTTTTCTATGTGTAGGATAGGTATACAATTTATACATAATCCCTTGATAGATTGCAGAGTACCAAACATTCTAGTCACTTATCAATTATACCTCAACATTCGTAGTTGCTTTCGATTAAATCTAACCATTTATATATATACATATCTATATCTTTTTATCCATCTCACCGCCTGCCCTCCACAATTCCACAATTCATATTTACTTTTTACAACCACACTTGTAAATAAATATTAGAGACCCGCATATTGAACTCTACCCTACTCTACTGAAACTATTTTCAATGATACGAGTACACGTACTGCTCGTTTGTATGGCAGCCTTAATTGAGTGGTTGGTAGGTGTTTATTTTAATATCATACGTTTAAGTGGATTAGTTGTCGTGTTTCAGTTTGTATTTCTATACAAATTTGTTGTTGTTGCCACTGTCGTTGTCGTTGTTGTTCAGCTCTGTATTGTTGCATTGTTTGTGTTAATGTTAAACAGTTTTGTGATAATCTTTTTTTTTTTGTGTTGGAAATTCCATTTGAATAATTTAGTACTTAATAAATGTAATGAATAGTAATTATGTACATATGTATGCATGTATGCATGTATAATGGTATTGGTTATATTAGTTTGTTGATTAATAGAGACACTGATTAGAATTCATTATTGAAATTTATTTAAAAGTTTTAAAACTTGTGCGCTATTTTTAAATGGAAATAGTTTGGCAATATTTCAGCTTACAATTTTGTAATTTGTTAATACTATTTTAAACAATTAAGAAAATTATAGTCGGTCTACACCCTATCTTTCCGTCCAACTAATTCGATATAGAAAATAAGCATAAATCAAATTTGAGTGGCATTTTTATTAATTAATTTGGCTGCAGATATGAAAAAGTTCATATCGGCTGCTATATTTATATGGGGACTAGGTCGTAAAATGGACCCATCCCAACCATATCTGGTAAAGTTACTTATATTGTTAAAAAATATATACATACCAAATTTGAGAAAAATCTGTGCAATACTTTTGTTTTTTAATAGATTTAAGTGAAGATCGGGAAGCAGCTCTATATGGGGCCTACGACTAATATTGCCCTATAGGCATTATTTTTGGCCTAATAATTAATGGATATAATAAACATATACAAACCCAATTTGACTGAAATCTATATGATAATTTGGATCTTACGGCAATTCATGTCGATTTCATAGCGGTCATTTGTATGTGGACTAGGTCGGAACATGGTCTGAATTGCACCAATTTCAATAGCGTTCATCCCATGGCCGATAAAAGCTTATATACCAAATTTCATCAAAATATATTCATATTTGCGACCTGTAGTTTGATTACAAAGTTTACATGGACACACAGACGGACGGACATCGCTAAATCGACTCAGAAAGTGATGGGTCTACGTTAAATATTTTTGGTAGCTACAAATAGCAGCACAAAGTCATTATACCCAAACTACGTAGTGGTATAGGGTATAATAAAATAATTACGCTTATCTGAATAATTTATTTACCTACAGGATCAATTGAGTAATTGTTTGTGTTTGTGATCGATCACCTATATTTTAACGTAAGGATTAAGTTTATTGCCAAAGTCGAAGATTTCATTGAGTCAGGAGAATGACACAAGACAAACTCTACGTCCAAAGCGATTCTCTGATGTGAAATTTTTGTCATCGATGGCCATTTGGATAACATCCTTACACCACACGTACACTCAATTCAGATTGTTCATCGGTTGATTGCCTACTGTTGGACCAATGTGGTCATCTTTAAGTGTCTTATCTTATGCCGCGGTGCGCCCTCGGATTAACAATTAAGAAAATGTAAAAAAAATCCCGTTATGGGGTATTGACTAATCGGAAAGTGAATGTTCGCAAGATTATATGACTTATGATTATATGACTTTATGATTTCGATTTTAAAACTGTTCGAAATAAATGAATGCCTCTTCATGTGAGTAGTCGCTATTGGAAACTTCCATTAATTGGGGTACGAGATACGCTATCATCCGCCATATGCTCTGGATTTAGCCCTCGTGCTCATTTTATATTTGGCTCGTCTGAAATAAATCTAGCTACAACGATGAAATATTTGGTGAAATGAAATCCTATTATTTGACAACGTGTATTGAGCTAGAAAGAGACGACTATGTTGGGAAAGACTATTTTTTTTTTTTTTTTTTTTTGAAAAATGTCTGCATTAAAAAGTCCTCGTATTACAACAATTCGTATCAATCAGTTTGTCCAACTCCTGAAAGAAAGCTTTTTATTAAATTAGTTAATTTGTTTGCAAAAATTGTATATGAAAAGCCCTGTGTTGATTTCTTCGACTGAGAATTGACAGAGAATATGGAAATTATCGTCCATTCTTCGTTTCTACCCATCGACATAAGAGATATTGAACAAATTGACTTAGTAAAAAATTTGTGTGAACCGTAATTATACCTCTAAATACTTCATAAGATCCTTTTTCTCCATGAATGAAGTATCTTTACAGTATTTTTCTTGCTCTTTTGACTCAAAGGTACAACATATCAAAATGTTATTCATTTATCTTTATTAAGTTTTGTTCCACAAACTTTAAGAACTGACATTGAGATGTTAAAAGTTTTTATTTAAAAAGTAAACAAATATATACAGTGGATGATAATACATTGGAAACTTTTACAAAATTCTAAATTTGCCAATGCTTATTTTTTTTTTTTAAATTATTTATTTTGCGCCATCACACTTTGGTGTGTTCTTTATCGAAAGATAACAAATTTGTTACAAAAAATACAATACAACAATAGATAAAAAAAACATTCTTTAGTGTTGCCAAAACAATGGAAAGTTTTAATTAAAACAATAAAAATAGAAGTTGACAGGACAGAAATTGTATAAAATCTTAACCATTATTTAAATATTTTTAGTTTCTAAAGTTTTCTTTAAACTGTTTTTTAAACGCAATTGTATGTTTGAATATTTTAGTTTTATAATTAGCTAGCAGAGCCCAGCATTCGAAATTCGAGTGCAGTTTCTATGAAATTTAATTTTTTCATTCAATGTTTTTAATGTATAGTGTATATAAAAAATTTATGAATTTATATTTCTTAAATTGTGAATTTTAAATATAATTCATTAAATTTCATTATAAATATTTGTTGAACACATAGAAGATAAATAAATGAGTTTGTTAACAAATAACTTTATAAGGGCCTAAAGGAATGCTTACCAATTTTAGCAATTTTACAATTCAACACAGGGCATGTGATATGCAATGAATTGTGAATTGGCTAAAATAATACTGATAATAATACTGATTATCAGTATTATTCTTAGATTCTTACTCTTCACCAAACTTAATTCTTGCATTTTTTTTAATAATAATCTATTTATTATTGGAAATCGTCTAACGTGTCGGTCGGCACCAAAGTGAGGATATTCCACAGCTACGTAAAAAGTGACCTTCTATATGGTAGCAAGTCAAGGAACTTCTCCTCCCACGAAGTTTGCATGATTCAAGACTTATTAACTGCTTACGTAGCATTCTTCGAATATTCTGGACACGTACCATTAGAAACACCGAGCTTTGGTATATAACAAGGCAAGCAGCCATTGCCGACGAAATCCAAAGGGGCCGCTATAATTGGCTCGGACACACTCTCAGAAAACCTTCAGACGACATAGCTCGCATAGCGTTAGAGTACAACCCGCTAGGTGGCAGAGGCAGAGGATGGCCAAAAAGCACCTGGAGGCGACAACTTGACAAAGAGCTTAGGCTAGCAGAAAAAACATTTAGTGAAATTAAAATTATAACCTTAAACAGAATTCAATAGAATTTATTTGTTAAAGCCCTATGTTCCACTTAGGAATAATAATAATAACTAGAATAGCCCAGCACTCGAAATTCGAGTGCAAATTCTAGGAAATATTATTTTTTCATTCAATTTTTGTCTTCCAATATTTTTTTATTCTATATATGTATATAAAAAATTTATGAACATTTAATTGAGCCTAAAGGTATGTTAATCAATTTGAGCATTTCACATTTCAACACAGGGCGTCTGATATATAATTAAAATCATTTGTATTAACAGGGCGTAACGAATTATTATAAATATTTTATTTTATTTAATATAATAAATTTTTATCATTCTCAGCTTCTCCTCCATATGAACTAAAACTATGCCAATTTTCATACTCCTCCGTGCCTGCATATATTAAATTAAGTAAAATAAAATATTTATAATAATAAATTTTCAACACAGGGCGTCTGATATATAATTAAAATCATTTGTATTAACAGGGCGTAACGAATTATTATAAATATTTTATTTTATTTAATATAATAAATTTTTATCATTCTCAGCTTCTCCTCCATATGAACTAAAACTATGCCAATTTTCATACTCCTCCGTGCCTGCATATATTAAATTAAGTAAAATAAAATATTTATAATAATAAATTTTATGAAAGCCTATAGAGCTTTGACAGCTAGTTCAGATAAATTAGCGATAATTTTTTATCAAGATTGGAGATGACAGAAAATTTTTCGTGGTTGGCAGCAAGGTTCAAAATAAACCAAAATGGTTCGCTCTCAAAATATTGTATGGCGAAACATCTTCATTCAATCATGATTGGGGCCTGAACAGTGGATGAGAGAGCGAACCAAGAATTTTTCTGTCCGTCTGAACATAGCATTAGAGGATTAGAGGCAGTTAATTCACAGTTACAAAAAATTTCCATGGATAACATCAACAAATTAATTGTCTCAATTCCTCGGCGTTTTGAAGCAGTGCTAAAAAATAATGGGTACCCAACGAATTGTTGAAACCAAAAATAGAGGAAAAGTTCTCAATTATTGTATAGCAAAAATTTGCAATGTTTTGGCAACACCATTGAAATGAATACTTTTAAGTTTTGTTAGTTTTTCTGAAGTTTTTTTTCTGTCTGTCGTGGGGCAACCCCATTCCCCTTATCCAATTGATCTGAAACTTGGACCATAGTCTTGTTGTGATTACAGATCAATTTTGGGTTGTCACGCACAGTCACGGAGTGATATAAATGTCATTTCCATTCATTCGATCGATTTGAGACTTGGTCCATTCACTTGCTGTGAAAAAAGATCAACTTTAGCATAGTCACGCACAACCACCCATAGTCACGCACAGTCACGGAGAGATTAAAACCTCGAGATTCAAAACTCATATGCTTAAGGCAGGAAAGAGTTCTAATAAAAACTTTCACGGGTTAGATTATTTAAATAAATAAAACAAAAAAATTTTAAATTAATAAAAGTGTTTTTAATTTTATGATCCAATTTTTTGGTATTGATCGTTCGAGAAGTCCAAAATATATTTTGTTAATAGTTTTCATTGTGTTGTCACTCACTGTATATATATTCATAATTATATGTTTAGATTAATAAATGTATCAAGGCTCTTATAAAACTGGCATAAAGTAGCAATTTATCATAACTAACAGTAGGTTTTTCTAACTGTAATTGAGAAAACACAATTGCTATTGAGAAACTTGCAACTTTAAATAAAGAAACTACAAATTTTAAATCGAATAAGTAAGAAAATTAATGTAAACTAGTAGAGCCCAGCCCTCGAAATTCGGGTGCAAATTCTAGGAAAATTTATTTTTTCATTCAATTATAAATATTTGTTTATTAATAAATAATTTTATAAGATCTTAACGGTATACTAATCAATTTTAGCCATTCAAAATTCAACACAAATTTAATAAACAAATGCACGTTGTTTTTTATTTGAAGCTTAAATATCTGTTTATACCCTATACCACTATGTGGTTTGGGTATAATGACTTTGTGCTGCTGTTTGTAACAACCAAAAATATTTGACCTAGACCCATCTTTAATTATACCGATCGAATCAGAATCACTTTCTGAGTTGATTTAACAATGTCCGTCCGTCCGTCCGTCCGTCTGTGTGTCCATGTAAAACTTGTAATCAAACTGCAGGTCGCAAATACGAATATATTTTGATGAAATTTGGTATGTAAGCTTTTATCGGCCATGGGATGAACGCTATTGAAATTGGTGAGAATCGGTCCATGTTCAGACCTAGCCCCCATACAAATTACCCATATGAAATCGACATAAATTGCCATAAGATCCAAATTGTCATATAGATCTTACTCAAATTGGGTTTGTATGCGTTCATTACATCCACTAATGAGTAGTCCAAAAATGATCCCTTTGACCCCATATAGAGCTGCTTCCCGATCTTCACTTAAATCTATTAAAAAACAAAAATATTGCACTGATTCTTCTCAAATTTTGTTTGTACATATTTTTTCAAAATACAAGAGACTTTACCAAATATGATCAGGATCGGTCCATTTTTGGACCTAGTCCCTTTATAGATATAGCATCCGATATGAACTTTTTCATATCTGCAGCCAAAAAAATTAATAAAAATCCCACTCAAATTTGGTTTATGCTTATTTTCTATATCGAAGTAGTTGGACCGAAAGATAGGGTCTCTAAACCATGGTATAGGGTATCATATAGGCGGTCTAGACCGACTATAATTTTCTTACTTGTTTATGTATGTGTATAATTTTCTTACTTGTTTATGTTGGTGAACAACTAAAAAGAAAGACCTTTCAAATGAAATATTTTTGGTCAAATCGGTTGGTAACTAAAATTTTTATATCGGTCACAAATCGACTTTAACATAAGTTCGATGTGATAACACAGTAGTTTTTTAAATAAAAGATTTATTATACGACAAGAGGCGTTTAGTTTCTCGACATAGTTTCTTTTTAGTTAGATGAATTAAGTCAAGCGTTTTCCCAATTTTCCTATCCCATCCAATGATGGCTTCTTCACTTCAAATCTCTTTCCGCCGAGCTATACCTTAGATTTGGAAACAGGAACAGCCGCAGGGTATGGATTGAGGATTGTCATGGTCGTTTTTGATCCAAATCAAGGTCAAATCTATCTAAAAAATACACCGGTGGCCGTTTTGCTTTCAAACTGTCGCTATGACCTTGTTGGTCGACAGATCCACCTTGGCCTTATTTGTGGTACACGTTCACTAGGAGAAATTCGCTACTTTGACTGTTCCTTGGTCTCTTGTGTGTTATGATGGATACGTGTTTCATTCATAACATTTGAACATTGTCAAACACTCCACTGAAGTGGTTGCATTTATGGTCGACTGTGAGCAATAGCGGCTCGAGGATAGCTTTTTCATGTCCAAATCTACATGTGAAATGTAATGTACCTGCTTAGTTAAGATACCAACAGCCTCACCGTCTTCACCCACTTTTATTCTCCGGCCGTCTAATTTAATTCCATGGATTTTGATGTGACAACGTCTTTTGGGTGACCTGAATGTTCGATGTCACTTGTGCACAATTGGTAAACCACTTCTTAGTCGCTCAAGGCCAGCATCTAATATTGTATAAAGTTTGTCCTAAAAAATCCTTCATTCTTATACTATGCTCTTTATTAACTATTTCACAATATGTATACCCAGTGTGTGGATGGTATAAATGACAATAAGCGTGATCGTTTTATCAAGCGGCGCACAGTGGACCATATTTTGAAAAGGCGGCCAAAAATCATTTTTTTTTTGTTACCGATTTTAAAGTTATGTTATTCATTTGAAAGTAAATACTAGTAAACCTCGGGAACCAAAAAATTGCGACTCTATCTCAACTATATCACAGCGAACAAGGTCTTCGAAAATGGGCTTTCTCAGTATTTTGCTAAAATTAAAAATTTCTTTGTAAATTTTTATTTTTGAATGACTGTAACTTTTTTGCTTAAAAAGATTTTGAAGTGAAATAAATTTTGTATAATTTTGTACTATTAATGGTAAAAATGCACAATCACTGTGTCATTCCGAAATTAGAAAAAAAATTTTTTTAAAAAGGTCCAAATTTTCCGAAAATCTCCTACTTAATAGAGCATAACTCCTGCCAGTCAAAAGCAGTCAGAAAAAATCTTGCACTCTTCTATAGTACGAACCCTCCCCTATACTCCTATACCCCATTATACACCCGCCAGTTTCTATATTTTCTGCAAAATTTATGAATACAAAAGTTGTCCACTATGTGGTTAGGATATATTAAGTTTGAGGTGATGTTTGTAACTGCCAAAAATATTGGACCTTTATCCAAATTTTATTATACGGATCGACTCAAAAACACTTTCTGAGTCGATTAAACGATGTCCGTCCGTCCGTCTGAGTGTTATGAATACAAAAGTTGGTCGTACCGGTGCACCGCGGTGTATTTTTTTGCGTGTCGGTAGAGTTGTCAGGAGTTGTTATATACTTATAAAAAATGGTTGAGATATAATGCGCTTAATTGTTACAGGGGCATTTACATAGGTATCTTTCAAAAACATTAATAGTCTGAATTAGAATTATATAGTTTAAATACCTGACAATATGGGAAACAATTTAAATAACGGGTAAATGGTAAAAAAACACTATTGCGATATAGCCCTTTAAGATATGAGCAGGTATGCTTCACCTTTTAAAAGGGGTTAGGGTGTGGGTTTTTTATGCTTCTAAAAGTGGTAATAAAAGATAAAAATTTTTATTTTACATAATTGCAAGAAAGAGTATTTATAATAATGTTTCCACAATTATTATTCATTACAATTTGTGCAATGGCTAAGTACTGTTACAGAGATCTGGCAGATATTTATTTTCAACGAAATGATGTAGACGATGTAATTTTGCGCATAGTGAGCAACGACTTCTTTAAGAATTGTAACCTAAAAGACATTGAAATGCACAAAGCAAAAATTACTAATTTTGCATCGAATTTGAAAAGATGGTACATTGAATGCTCTCATAGCAAGGCAAAGATGTACAAATGTTACCAAGACTGGTTAATAAAGGAACTTATTTTTGAGAGTGCATCTACAACTGCCAACGAAAGTATAAAAAAGGGTCGACCAGCAAAACCAATTGACGGATGTAGTGAAAGATCTCGAAGGCGCAAGCTGGAGAATATCAATGAAGAAATTTCTCAAAGAATTATTAAGGATTAATTTTTGCACCAAATTCAACCAACCCAAAATAAAAAAAATAAAATTGAAATAATTGAAAAAATAGTAGAAGCGAGCCCAAGGCGCACAAAGAGGATTTTGAAAAGCATTCCTACACCAATTGAAGATAAGAAATTTACGCCGAAAGAAGCGTTCGCCCTATTTTTGGATTTGAAATTGACCAAAAATCAATATAAGGAATTGCGGAAGCGAACCAATGAAAAGAATTGTGGGATTTTTCCAGAATATCGAGATTTAGATTCTGCCAAAAAAGAATGCTTACCTTCACAATCTGCTATTAGTGTCACTTCAACATCAGCAGAAATAAAATTGCAAGATCTCCTTGAACATACTGCATAACGATTGGTAAATACGCTTGATACTGATCATTTAAAAAAAATTGGTAATGGCAGTATTACTTTAATTTCTATATGGGGATGTGATGGATCCTCTGGTCAGAAACAATACAAGCAATTTAATGCCGAAAATTCATCAGATGCTAATTTATTTATGGTCTCTTTCGTTCCATTGCACTTAAGAGAAACTTATAGCGGCTTAGATCCGTCAACCAGTAGAGCAACAGAAATTGATGTATGGAAAAATGAAATTCCCTCTTGAACAAACTATTGCAGACCAATAAAGAAGCACAAGAAAAAAGGAACAAAGACTACATGATTCTTTCGCGAGCACAACACAAGGAAAATGTCCAGATGTTGTACTAATGAAAACCATATCACTATTTTGTTGTGCACTTCAGATCCATATATGTCCAACATTCGTCAAAAATGGAAAACTACCTCTATTGAATTAGACGAAGAAGCTAAACAACTTCTAGAAGATGAAAATCAAGGCTAGTATTTAGAAGAAATTTTTACTAAAATTGGTTGATTTAAAGTACTTTTTCATTACACAAACAATAAGTTACACTTTTTTTTATATAGTTAAAAAATTTTCTTGATTTAAAAATTTATATATTTTGTAAATTTACAATAAAAATTGTTATATTTCATAAATTTACCATAAAAATTGATATAGAAATATTTAAAAAGACGATAAAAAAAAATTTAACTAAAGCAAAAACATACGAGTTTTTCATTGAAACTTCTCTATCTTGAACCAATATACGTTCGCTGCTTAATAAATTATATTTTAATTCGGGATCTTTAAAAAAAAAAAAAAAAAACAACCTGTGGCCCTTGTGCACACTAGGACTAAAAAGTTTACGGGGGCCAAAGTTTGGCATTTTCTGAAAAAATTAACTTAAAAAATTTTTAAAAAGTATTAGTTGCAAAAGTAACTGAAAAAATAAGACATTATATTAAAAAAAAACCTTTTTTTTTACCTATTAACACTTCACTTTTGTACTAATATTCAACTACAAATGAAAATGTATTTTAAACCCTCCGTAACTTTTTTTGTTTTCGGTCGAGAATTACGTTTTATAGCAAAACTTAAAGGCTAAAGTCTCACCTACCAAACGAAAAAAACATATCAAAATTCCAATCCAATCAAAAGTTATATATTTTTGATCGCCTTCTCGTCAAATGGTCCAGCTGAGTTGCTCAGCTGATCAGGTCGTTCCCGAGGTATCAATAAAAAAATTTAAATAAGACTTGCAAAAATATAATTTTTCTATTTTTTTTGTAATCGTTGTTAATCTATATATTATTGTTTTTGGTGTGTTGTTGTTTTTGTGTTCGTTGCGGATGTAGCATTTTCTTTCCGAGTGTGTATGTATGGTTATACTGCACGTGTCATATGTATTAGCTCCCTGCCGAATTTAACTTATTCTTTATATTTGTCATATCCTATAAGACAGGTTAATAAAAAATTATTTTCTATAAACTTGAGAAAAGCAATAGAAATAGAAATTTAAATAAACTAGCAGAGCCCAGCATTCGAAATTTGAATGCAAAACCTAGGAAATTTTATTTTTTCATAAAATTTTTTTTTTTTCAATGTTTTTTAATTAATATATATAAAAAGTTTATAAATATTTAAATAAAATTCATTAAATGTTGAATTTTTAAATATAATTAATTAAATTTCATTATAAATATTTGGTGAACACACAGAAGAAATATAAATGGGATGTTAAAAGTCATTTTCAAATGTACTTTTTTTTTTAAACCATTAATAATAAACGCACTGGCTATGAATTGTGAATTGGTTAAAATTGGTTAGCACACCTTTAGGCTCTTATAAAATAATTTATTATAAATATTTATTTTATTTCATTTAATATATTTTTAACACATATTAAACGTAAATTTCATCATTCTCAACTTCTCCTCCATGTGAACTGAAAAGTATGCCACATATTACTCTGCTCCGTGCGAGCATTTTGTTTAAAATCGGTTTAAACATAATGGAAATTTTCACAAAAAGATGTATAAACTTAGGCTACGATGTGATGTTCATCACTATTTTCCTTTAATTGTTTTGATATTTATTTCTGCTTAAATTCGTGGTTTTAGTAAAAATAGAATAGAATGAATGAAAATATTAATAAAATGTTTATAAAAATGCTTAAAAAGGTTTGTTTTCGGCAAATTTATATTCATCCCAGCACTTTTCCCAAACTATTATAATAAATATTTGAGTCCGCTTAGACCGACATTCAATTATTGTTTTTATTGTATTAAATCTATCTTTTCATATTTAAATTTTTAAGCTCTCACAAGAATGGATATTTTCGTGCCGACTGCGTTAAAAAAGGAACGCAATTTATCTATTTTTATAAAAAACAATAATTTAGAAATTTTAATTATGGCTGGTCAAAAAAGAAAAGCAATTAACTTTCAATTAAAAAGTTATTAGAATTTTAAGGTTACTTATCGACAACTGTATTAAAACCGTACCCAACAATGGTTACAATATTGAGTTTCAGACACAGGTGGAGGGTACCAAAGTTTCGGTTCAGCCGAAATTAACAGTCTTGTTCTATTTTTAATTCAGGGACCAATACAAGCCCAATTAATAAATTTAGAATAAATGTGGAAAAGGTTATCAGCAACATTATTTATTTTATTTTTTAATTATTATATCTGTGGTTTTCTGGAATAACCGCGTATGTCCATATTTGTCAGTATTGAGTTAATGATGCCAAATATATTAATTTTTAACACATGTAAAGAGTTCAATTTTTTTTAAAAAAATATTGACCATTTCTGAATTTTTTCTTCAAATAAGGACGTAACTTAAATGTTTATTAAATTAATTTGCAGCACTAAGGACGTATGTCAACCTACGTTTGATCGCTGACAAATTACTTTCTCAGAAAAAAACACATAGCGACATACGTTGTTATTAATGAAAAAAAAAATTCAAAATAATTTTGGACTATTGTTCAGTTTATAACCACTTATAAAAACTTGTGTGTTATTTCTGTTATTTTTTGTCACTATTATTCTTGATACGTTGTTATATTCTCATCCTAAGCCCCGTTAACTTTTTGTTGACCAACAAAAAAATCAATTTTTCAAGCAACAACAACTTAACTCTACATGGGTGGTTGCATTGGTAGTTCTCTTTTTCAAAGAAAACGACGTTTGTCGACATAAGTTTTTTTTAACTGCACACACTTTAAGTGTAATTTACATATTGTTTTTTTCGTCCTTCTCTAGGATCTATTCCTTTGAAGATTTTTGACTCAAAATTTTACATAAAGTATTTATTGCCCATATCTACAGGACTGTTAAATAAAAAGCTCTAAAAACTTTATATCGAGCCCATAATTTCAAATATAACGTTTTTGGCTCCCCTGAACCTTTTGATTTTATGACATACGCGGTTATTCTAGAAAACCACAGATATAGTTATCGAAGATAATTCAGATATTTGACAGTTCGCAAAAAAAGCAATGTTCCAAACGGCATTCCAATTACTTCAAAACTATAACTCGCTTGGAATTGTAGATTAGCAACTTTTGAAGATGAACGCCATTATGCTACACCACTACAGTGTGTTTTAATGACATTTTTAAAAATTTAAGGCGCCATATTTCAGGAACTATACTCGGAATTGTTAGAATGTTTCTAAGTTTTTTAAAATATTTATGGAAAATTGTAGCAAATACAAAGAGAACCTAAATGATTTAAATTCAATGTAATTGATCTTATAAATTAAATTAAATATTTAGGGTTTTCATTAGAAAAATGTAGTCTTAATAATATAAGATGTACTGAATACTTTTTTTTTCAATAAAAGACACTTTTGGATGTTAAAAAAAAAAAATTCTATCTAAAGCATAAATTTCATACCAAAATTATTTTAGTTTCCGAAATCCGCCATTTTGTAATTGTTGATCAGAGGAGAAAGTCTTCACCTCGAAGAAGATGTCGATCAATTTTCTTTACAGATTTTTTTCTAGCGACGTGTTAACACTTCACGGAGTTACGTCGTACTCAGATTTTCTTTTTAAATTACATAAATTAAATTCCATTATGTTAATATTTGCTCAAATTTTCAATGAAATCTATATTCGAAGGAATATCTTTAACTGCCAATTGTATGTATATAATAGAATTTTCGTTGGTGGCTGTCTATTTGTGTCATATAACTTAATCATGCCTTTGGAAAACGTAAAATAAAAAATAACTTCGTAAATATAAATTTTATCTTAACAAGATCTTATAAATTTATTCTTATCTATACATCTACTCGCAATTATCTTTATATAAAAATATCCCCCCCCCCCCAAACAACCCACAGCGATTGCAACTAGGAGATTTTTCGTAAAATTCCACTTAAAAATCAACCAACTATAAAATATAAATGTAGACGTTTGTCTTAACATTGCCAACATGAACTCGCCTCCTCAATGCAACGACGGACGCAGTCTTCAAAATGCATAAGAGGCGCACATTTGACGACCACCTAGACAGCAAACACCATTCCAAAGCGGTCGCAAAACTTAATACATTTTCTTTAACGAATACGGCATACGGCATGCGGCATACACTCAGCACCACAAGAAGAAATCACAACCAGTTGAACGGGCAAACATAAAAATGAAAAACAACTCTGAATCCAACTGACTCGCTAGCAAAACCGACCCAAAGAAAATCAACTTTGAAAACTGCAAGTATTCCATGAATGCAGCCCACTAGAATTAAACAAGCAACAACAACTTGAACGAATGAAACTGAGAATACAGACAACTGAAAACAATTCACCTACATACAAATGTAATATCAAGTGTACACTATGCTCAAAAAGTATCTGACGAAAAACATATTTCATTCTCATTTTCCATCAAAAAAAAAAAAAAAAATGTCTGCACTTAACAAAATTTTTTTAACACAAGTTTTTTTTTTCATAAAAATTTTAGTAAAAGTTGAAATTTTCCAACTCGAGATAAAGTCTAAGTAGCAAAAAAAAAAATATATATCTCGATATTTCTTTAATTTAATTTTAATATTATTTATGTTACTTTACAATATAATGCCACAAATTAGAACTGTCACAAATTTGAACCGTTCAGAAATTAGAATCGGGCATTTCAATAAATAGAATTCTCTGAAATTAGAAACTGTGGTTCTAACTGCTCGCTAACTTAAAAAAAGGGGTGTCATCGAGTTTTTCGTGGTGGAATTCATTTAGCTCAAGATTTTATGTGACAAAATTTGCCATCAGTGCAAGAACATGAACTTAAAATAAAGCTACAATCGAATCTGTGTGGTTAATGTGTGTTCGACACAAAAAATACGTGATAGAAACATGTTCGTATACATAATGAAATATTAAAACGAAACACAGTCATGATTGTGTTCGGTACCGTACAAAATTTAGAAATACAACCAACTCGCGGAAACGTGAACTAATTTTTACCAAGGGTGTTCACGTTTGTAAATTTGTTCACGTTTTCGATTGCTTAATTTTAAAAATAATCTAGAAATGATCTTTAAAGGAAAAAGCATTAAGTACATATTTTTTAATCGCACATTTTATTAGCAATTCAATTTTTACATAGAACGTTATAAATGAATATGTTTTTACAGAAAAATAATAATAAATTAAAAAAAAAATAAATAAAATATGTCGTTAAAAACTGAAATCGAAATTACTTCAACTAATTAAAAAAAAAACAAAATTTATTTTTAAAAACAAAACAATTGAACACTGTTTAAAAATATAATAAATTTATAAAAAATAAAATTAAATTTAAAGAAAAAAATCGGTTATCTTTTTTTGTTGCTGTGCTGGTTCGACCATCTTTAGTACAGCCTTTTCTTTAAGATATCTCAACACTTTAATGTCGTTTTGGTCAACCATATTGTTTTCAGACCTTATCAAAACCTTATCAAATGCTTCTACAGATTCCTTTGATTTGATTCTGATTTCCGGCTGATCTATAATGCAGTCATCATCATCGTCATCATCTGTTTCATCGTCAATTTCAATAACTTGACATTCTGCAAAATTCTTTTCAAGATTGTTATTCCATTCTTGAACTTGGTCCAGTGTAAATTCGACCTGTAATAAAATTTCTTTAAATAACTGCAAATACTAAAATTTTTTTTAACAAACCTGAGGATTTAACATTCCAAGAAAACTAACAGCTCTTTCTTCCAGTTGTCTTGTTTCTGTTTGCCAGCTTTCTCTTAAGAGACTTAAAGGAATTTTATCATCTGGGTCATCTTCATCCGAAACTAAATTCAAAACGTTTTTCCAAGTATAGATAAAATATCTTTTGTTATTCGACTCCATGCTGAGTCTGACAAGATAATAGCATCTTTTAATGATAACGTTTTAGTGGATTCCAATATATCTGATTTTTTTGTTGCAACAGTAGACTGTTTCTATAATGCAGTTTTGTAATTTTTACAAATTTTTGATCCATTGGCTGAATTAAAAAAGTTACATTTGGTGGTCAAAACATTGTAATTCTTTTTCAGGAGGATGTGAAGGGGCATTGTCTACTAATAAAAGTGCTTTTTTGGCACCCCCTTTTGAGTCAAGAAATTAGTAAGCTAAGCAAACCAAAAAAAAATTTTAACATACCAATTTTTAATTTATATGAGAGACTTACCTCTGGCACAAATGAGTAATGAAACCAGTCATAAGAAATAGCAGATGTCATCCAAGAAGACTTAGAACTTTTATAATTAACGGGGCATACAAAATGTTTAAAGCATCGGGGAATCTTAGCCTTTCCAATCACAAGAAGGTTAAGCTTATGAGTTCCTGATGTATTTGAACAACACATAAAAGTAAATTTTTGTTTTTCCATTTTGGCACCGGGAGCAGTTTTTTCCAATAATGAAACATACGATTTTTCTGGTAATTGTTTCCAATGTAAACCGAATTCATCAGCGTTGTACAGCTGCTCATCGCATAAGCCGAGTTCATCAATTTTTCTCTTAATTTCGCTTTAAATGGGTCTACTAACTCCGGCTGAGCAGAAAGCTTTTCTCTGGCAGTTTTAAGAAGTCGAATGCCACATAATGTTTTAAATTTTTGAAGCATCCGTCACTAGCATTGAAGCCACGGCCGGTTTCATTCATTTGCACGTGAATTTCTTTAGCTTTTGCTTTAAGCATAAGTCCACTAACTGGAATCTTTTTGTTGCTCATGTTAAGAAACCATTTATAAAGTGCCTTTTCCATTCTAGGAAGCTCAGATTTGTGTAATGTTATGAGTTTTCCTGGGTCAGAAAATGTACTATTAACGCGTTCTATGATGTCCCTTTTCTTTTTTTTTTTTAATTGAGCAAATTGTGGACTTTGCGACTTGATATTTTTTGGCTAAACCTGTAACACGACAAGCTTTTCGTAAAAATTCTACGATATCGGCCTTGTCTTTAAGACTTAAAACTTTTGGTTTTTTAGAAGACATTTAAAACGCCTATTCTTACTCACAACTAATAAATTCACTTTCAAATTTAACTTTTTAAATCAAAGGTTTTGTGTTTAAAGCGCAAATGTCATAGAACAACTAAAAGGTCAATGCATCTGTAGAAAAATAAAAATGTTCTCGTTTCTGAGTCGTTCACGTTTTTGTGAGTTCAGGTTTTCGCGAGTTGACTGTATACATAGTTGATATGAAAATAAAAATATCTGTTGGCTGCTTAAGAACAGAACATTGTGTGTTTGGTGTGTGTATTTTCTAACCTTGATAATGACTTTGTGCAGCTGTTTGTAACTGCAAAAAATATTTGAACTAGACCCATCTTTTATTATACCTATCGACTCAGAATCACTTTCAGACCTAATCCCAATACAAATGACCCCTATGAAATCGGCTTAAATTGCCATATGATCCAAGTTATCATATAGATCTCGGTCAAATTGGGTTTATGTGTGTTCAGTACATCCATTTATCAGTTGTCCAAAAATATCCCCATATGGCAATTCTTTGTCATAGCCCTCATATAAAGCTGCTTCCCGATTTTCACTTAAATCTATCAAAAAACAAAAATATTGCACAGATTGGTCTCAAATTTGGTAATTATATGTTTTTTGAAATATATGAGTGACTTTATCAAATATGGTCAGGATCGGTCCATTTTTCGACCTAGTCCCCATATAAATATAGCAACCGTGTGAACTTTTCTCACATCTGCAGCCAAGAAAATTAATAACAATGCCACTCAAATTTGGTTTATACTTATTTTCTATATGCACTTAGTTGGACCTAAGAGATAGGGTCTCTAAACCATCTTATAGGGTATCGAATAGTCGGTCTAGACCGACTATAATTTTCTTACTTGTTTTATTTAGTTTAGTTCCATATAAATTTGCAACCAAAAGCTCTTCTGCTTGTAGATAACTGTTCCGCTTATACAATAGTTATTTACAGAAACAAGTTGCTAGCTCACATAATTGGTGATGCTGGTGATATTGATAAACTTTTGAAACGCCATTTAATCCAAGATGCAATAATATTAATGAAACAAGCTTGAGATAAGTTACCGTAAGTAGTCTTCCATAAGTGTAAATGAAATCGAAGACAGGAATATGTTTAATGACGGATCTGATGCATAGGATAGCGGTGAGGGGGTCTCAGATAGCAGTTATGCCGATATTCTCGATATAAAGCTTGTTATTCGTCATTCTAAAGTTCCTGAAAACATCAATAATGTTATAAAGTGGTGTTAAAGGACTGATATATATTCCAGTAAACACATGTCAATTTTGGACATTCGTAATGATATCGTTGTATTCAATTAAAATAAATTGGAAAAAACAAACTAGTATCACTAATTATATGTTTAACAAAAAATTAAATTATAATTAAAAAAAAAAATTTACTTTTTCTATGAATTTAATGTGTTAAATCAATTGAATATTAATAAATAAAAATTATTATAATTCCATTATTTTCTGAAAAAAAAAATTAGATCAGCCCGAGGAACAAATTGGTGTTCATATATGAGATTCTACTTTACTTATTTCTCGTAACGACAAACCTATAATATTAATAGGCAAGGCGATTTCTTGTGATGTATGTAACTTTGTCAGTTTTGCCGCGACATTGACAAAACATACCTCATTTGAAAAGTATTTCTTTTTAGCTGTCCACCAGAATTATAAATTTTTATATTTTTACATTTTTTTTTTAGTAAAATGCATTCAAAGTTGGTACTAGCACATACATAAAATTATGCATTGCTGTGCGTGTGTTTAGAAAGTTGTTAATGTGTGTGCAAAAATTTTATAAGAAAAGCCCTGTGTTGAAAAATTTTGGACATAAACCAATGACGACAATAACAGAATCGAATTTCATTATATTGATTGCATATCACACGCCCTGCGTTGAATTGAATAGCATAAAATGTTGAAAGAAATAAATTGAATGAAAAAATAAAATTTCCTCGAATTTGCTTTCGAATTTGGAGGGCTGGGCTCTGCTAGTTAATAAAGTACTATTAAGCTGCGATTACTTTTTGCTCACAGTGTACGTGCATACAAACCTACAAACAACATAGTGATGAATCAAGCCAGATATGCTTCTTTGTAAAAAAAAGACAACCGGGAACAAAAAAAGTCTACTACATGCTACACATTGGCACTTTTCTGCGCTGCGATTGATTTATGCGACAATAACTTGTATCGGTAACATAACATCTATTCGCCTTAACATGAAAGACACGAAACGAACATCAAACTGAAATCACCAAAAAAAAAAAAAGAAAAAAAAAACAAAAAATATACTCGTATATAAAAAGAAAAAATTCCCTGACCAGTCTTGTGTTCTGCATTCATTCCAAAATGCATACAATATGATTGCCGACGTTGTATGATACGAAGCTGAAGTGTAGCTAAAGTTTAGTTTTGTGGTTTTTGTTGTTGTTATTGTTGCTGGTTGGCATGGAACTCTACTCTCCATACGGACAGAGTACGACTGCTATAATGTATGCATGGCTCGTTTAAGTTGGATTTGAGATATGACAGCATGATATTCTCTGAACTTGTGTGCAATGCAGTAGTTCTTCTTCTGGTTTTAGTTGTTGCGTTTGTTTTATATATTTTTATCTGGCAATGTTTTATTTATGAAGGCAGTCGTATCATGGTGAATTGTTGGTGATCAATATTGTTATTTCTTGAAGATTGTTTTTAATCAATTGCAATCAACCTACTGTTTGTTGAATTATTATTTTTGCTTTTAATCAATTCCAAAGGAGAGTTGAGTCTTTCTATAATGAAAATACTGAGGACCTCAGAAATTATAACTTTAACACATTATTAAGATTACTCCATCTCCAATTAGCAACTAACTGAAACTTATAACCGAAATTTTTGTCGATATTTAAAAGTAAAATTTATTGTGATCATTTTCGAGAGTTAATCGTCTTAAGGATTCAAATACCAAACATGTAAATTCAGCTGTGATAATACCCTCCACCGGTGTCTTCAACGTCTTCAGTACAGTTGCCATAACATTCTTAAATTTATAAATTTTAACATTTATATATATCGTTAATTGTTTTTTTACAGTATTTATTATATTTTCTTATGCCGTTTTCTTTTCTGACAAAAAATGTCGCCCTTTTTTTGCCCTTTTTTGGAAAAGTGTATTTTTTCAAATATTCTGAATTGAGAGCAACCTTATATTATATATCCATCGAAAGGTCTCAAAGTGCTGTTTTCATAAATGCAAAAAAATTTTTGATTATTATCCTCTTGGAAGTCATAGGGTGAAAATATTCAAAAAAGGGGAACAATGGGGAAATATTCTCACACTATGACCTGAAAGAAGTGAATGGCTGGAATTTTTTGTGATTTACGAAGGCTCGACTTTGAGACCTTTCGATTGATGTATAAGATAAGGTTATTCTTAATTCAGAATATATATAAAAAAAAAAAAACACTTTTCGAAATAAGGGCAAAAAAGGGCGACATTTTTTGTCAGAAAAGAAAACGGCATTAGTTATTGTTATACCCTATACCCCTATGTGGTTAGGGTATAATGACTTTGTGCTGATGTTTGTAACTACCAAAAATATTTGAACCACAACGGTCGACTCGGAATCACTTTCTGAGCCGATTTAGCGATGTCCGTCTGTCCGTCCGTCCGTCTGTGTGTCCTTGTAAACCTTGTAATCAAACTATAGGTCGGAAATATGAATATAATTTTATGAAATTTAGTATATAAGCTTCCATCCGCCATAGGATGAATGTTATTGAAATTGGCGAAAATTGGTTCATGTTCAGACCTACTCCCCATACAAATGGCCCCTATGAGATCGATTTCAATTGCCATAATATCCAAATTATCATATGAAGATCTCGGTCCAATTAGGTTATCAGTAGTCCAAAAATAAACCCTATAGGACAACTCTTAGTTATAGCCCCCATATGAAGCTGATTCCCGGTCAAGACCGACTATACTTTTCTTACTTGTTTTTTTAACAATGTTTTTTTTATAAATATAATTGAACTCTATATAATTTTCTATTTATAAGGAGGAGACAGAAAAACTATCGGATGTGTAAACATCTATGCGCTCAGGGGGGTAAAAATCTATTTCATAATCACAAAAACAGAGTAAGACATTAGGAAGTTTTTGGAAATAAAAATGATGGAGCGAATAGCGTTATAAAAACGTTTTCAAAAATGAAAATTAAAAAATAAAATATTAAAAATGAAAAATGAAAAATGAAAAATGAAAAATTAAAAATGAAAAATAAAAAATTAAAATTGAAAAATAAAAAACAAAGAACTAAAAATGAAAAATTAAAAATGAAATAAAAAAAATTAAAAATTAAAACAAAAAATTAAAAATGAAAAATTAAAAATGAAAAATAAAAACTGAAAACTAAAAAATTAAAATGAAAGAAAAAAAAAAATTAAATGAAAGATTAAAAATTAACCAGTTGAAATAATAAATATTTTTATATTATCAGAGACCCTGAAGTTGTTTGCTATAAGGGATACATAGATTACGCTTTCTGTTTTATTTTAAAAAAGTGTCATAAAAAAATCTTTAATTACTAAATGTTTACACATCTCCCCTGTGATCGGACTCACATGATTTTTTTTAACGCAGCCGGCGCACAAAGGGTTGACAAGTACCAAAAGTCATGTTTCATTCCGGGTGAAAGGTAATTAAATTGTACATCACTAATTGCAAAAAACTACTGTTTTGAGTAAATTACTTTATTGGGTGTGAGCGGACAAAAGTAAATAATTTTTTCGAGTGCTTATCATGTTTATTAAGTCTATAGAAAGTAAAAAAAATATTACATAATTTTTTTAGATAAATATCTTGCAAATATTTTTAATGTGTTTTTAAACAGTGCTGCATAAATGGGGTATTTTTGATATATACATTGAGTTTCAACACTTTCAGGTCGATATTAAGCAAATTTTATTAAATGCTCTTTAGTATGAGATTTCAGCTCATATACCCAAAAAAAAATTTTTGTGAATTCACTGCGATTTTGTTGGTAAAAACTGGTATGCTGAAAAAACTAACAACAAAAAATGTTATCCACAACAGGAACATATGAACATGTCTGAAATGTCAGCGCAAGTTATTCGACAAGGAGGGTTAAATGGTAGAGAATTCTGTGCTGGATTCATTATATAACGAGAAACTATCGCAAATGACTTCGTACTCTAAGCGGGGCTTTGACAGAAGTTCCGGCCATAGCTCTTATAAACAAGTATTTCACGGCTCTGACACTACTGATTCTGACTTTAAAAATTGTTTTTATGAATAAAACCATTTGGAAAAATTATCGTCCATTTCTACTAGATTTTGTAGACCCAAAAAATTTAATTTTTGAAAGAAACCGCAAGTACTTCACAACTTGATAAAGAAGAAGTAGAAAATGAAATAAAAACTCTGAAGGTTTCCGTTGTGTTTGTAGGTGATAAATCAATGAAAATAAATCACAAACTAATGTTAGTGATGATTGATGGCAAAGTGTGTAATGCTATGACCGAGACAACATGAACACATACATGTTACGTTCGTGGTAATATGAGCATTGATGAAATTATAGCCAGAAGTGTGAACAAGGATACATTTCAGTTCGGTTTATCTATTCTCCATGAGAGGCTTAATTTTTTTGCGGCATATAAATTACTACTTAGAAAGTGGCAATCTGGGTCAGATCATGACAAACAAGTTGTTGAAGACACAAAAACAAGAATTCAAAAATAGTTCAGAGAAAGAACTGGATTGATCATTGACCAACCAAAACTAGGCTTTGGCAACACACATGATAGCAATACTGCGATAAGGTTTTACAAGATCGCGGAAGTGTCCTTAGATATAAAAAAACTTGATCTAGAGTTAATTAACAGAATAGTTATTGTCGTGTCATGTGGCCACGATGTCAATAGTGCAAAGTTTAGTGACTGTCGGGTTATGCTGCCATCACTGTTAATGGTGTCGTCACTGTTATTGTTTTGTCGTTTGTCTATCCCTTTCCCTACTTGTTTACGTATTATGTATTGTAATTAGCTAACCAACAACAAACACTGTTGGTATGCTAACACAATATACATACGTCTCTCATGTTATTGAGAGAGAAGTAACTGTTCTTTTCGTCAAGTAGTTTGTTATTTACTTTTTTCTAGTTTTGTGATCTATATAAATTGTAATTTAGTTTTAAGAGTAGTCGTAGTCGAATCTTTAAATAAAAAACATTAAAGAACTACACTAAGCGTTTGATAAATTTTAGTTGTTTCTAATTAACTTTAATTTTTTATCAAACAGTGACTTTGTTCACAAAACTGCAAAACATTTTGTTAAAACATATCCATGGTACAAAAAGTCATCTACCCTTCATAAATTTTTTAATCACGGACCGGAAATAATATCCAATGCTCTTTTACCGATTGGTGAGCTATCAGACGAAGCATAAGAGACTAGAAGCAAACATTTTAAAAACTATAGGGAATACCTAGCGCGTAAATTCAACAGGGACAAACTAATGAATACTTATTTAATAGATTTCTGCTTACTTCAGATCCATTCATATTCAGCATGAGTAGAAGGAATAAAAAAGAATACACATAAAATTCCACAGTTGGCATTGTAATTATTAATTCTACCCAAAGAAGGCGATAGTGATGATTATAATAATGATAACAAAGATAATGATGCTGATAATGATGAATGTGATGATGATGTTGAAGGTATCTAAAACTTATTACAATTACGATCCGACTATCGTTAAAAGAAGTTTTTGAATCGCGATACTGAAAAGCTATTAATTTCTCCTGAATGTCAATATTTTTTTTAAATGTAAACATTTTTTAAATGCAAACATATTTGGTGCTTTTTTTTGGAATTTCAATTTGTGTTTAACGAATAAAATTTATATATTAAAGATGCAATTGATGTCTTCTAAATATAAAATTATAATATCCGACGTTTTGATATGATTTTCTGAAATTCAATTAATATTTTCTAATTTATAATTGGAAATTTTAATTCCAGTTTTTAGAATTGATATTTTCTTAAATTTGAATGGAAAATTTAAAAAGTGCAATTTTGTATTAATGTGAATAATAATGCTTTACTAATTATAAACAATTTTTAAAAATTAGATGTAATCGCAATCAGATATTTTGTAGGTAAAGCAGAATAATAATTCTATATAACTATGTAGAACTATTTTGAAAGCAAAAAACTCATTGATAACTCGGTAACTCTATTTTGTAAAGACAACAAAAAGTTAATATGCCAAACTTATGTTCATATTTGTAAAAGAATAATGAATATATGTATATTATAGAATATAGAATATATGTATATTATTTTTATTATTTAATATGTTTATGTAAATATTACACACAAAAAATACAACATCAAACGTTATTTTTGTGTTTTTCTCTTTAAATAAATTTATACATAAAATTTTGTTAAATTTACGTTGTTTTTTTATATTAAGAACTAGGTATTTTAGCATTATTTGGTTTAGCATTATTTGGTTTAGTGTCTGCTTGTCGAAAAAATTTTGGATCGATTTTAACCCCTTTCCCATGACCCATTCGATCTGAAATTTTGCAGGCAGGATCGTGGTAATGACAGAAATGATCTAACAAATTTTTTTCGTGATGCCAAAACAATGGAAACTTTTAAAATTTTCTACCAGAGTTAAAAAAAATGCACAAAGGGTTAGTTTTTATTATATTACTACCCCAACGACCACAAAAACAACAAGTCCAGCTATGACAACAACACAACATTTAGAATAAAACAAGAACAATATAGAAACATCATATTTTTCATTTTTTTTTTACTGTTTCAGAGATTTCCCTGGACCTGTTTCAACAATTTTAATGATTTTTGAAACAGAGATCTTCCCATGAATTTGGTGAATCATTCTCATTAAAAATGATCACTATAGCTGCGCTATTCAAGGCGTGATCGTGACAAGAACAACATAGAAAATTATATTTTTTCAAGACTTTTTTAGTTCTTCATTCAAATCTCGGGCGATTTGGACGATTTTAAATAGCGAACTTTTCAGGCTGTTATTGAATAATTTTTTATGTCAACGAGCACCCTAGCTGCCCGATTGATGTCGTCATCGTGATTTCCACAGACGGACAGACGGACATCGCTATATCAACCCCGGTTGTTATAAGGATCACAAATATATATATTTTATGGGGTCCAAAATTTTTTTTCTAATTATTACAAACGGAATGACAAACTTATATGTACCCTCTGCACACTGAAGTGGATTTGATTTTGATTTTCAAAAAATTAACTGCAAAAGTCGCGCAATACAGAGTACATTGCGGCAAAAATATTAATAAAGTTTCTGTAGAGCAATTTTGGTGCAGCGTTGCATCTTAAATATGGAAACTGAATATATATTTTTTTTCTTTCTTTCAAAAAACCAGCTGGTTTTTTGTTCAAAAATTTTTTTGCTATTTTTCCCGTAAAAGGGTCCTAAATCCCCATCATTGGGGGGGCAAGCAAAAAAAAATAATTCGGAACACGCTACTGACCAGCATCCCAGAAGTTTTGCTCGCGGATAAACCAAATTTACGTTCACTTCACGACTTAAAATCACAAATTGATCGCTTTGTAACATTTTTAATAAATGCTTTTGCAATACGTACAGTAATTGTAACGGTATTTAGAATGAATTCTTGAAGAATGTTGATTTTAGAGAACATGAAATAAAATCCCAATGAAAAGAATGAAATAAAGCCCCGAAAAAGGAAATAACACCCCAAATATCGTTGTTGTTGCGTTATTAACAATTTTTTGGGGCCATATTTCATTTTCGTTTCGGGGCCTTATTTCCTGGGGCTTTATTTCATACCGTCGTCGTGTATGGGCCCTATAACAAGTATATTTGCCCTTGGAACCATACCTCTAAAATCATTTTCGAACCCTCCAAAATTTCGATGAAAAATTCTGAAACTTTCAGCTTACTTAATAGTTTTATAAATGATTTGCTTATTTTTTTTCGCAGTTAATACGAAAGCGTTTTATAAAGGATTTAGTCATATACAGAATAAGTGCCAACCTGCTGGAGAAAATCTATGACTTTTTAGCACAGATCAAAGCACTATACCATGGGATCTGCCAAATTAATAAAAGCAGTTTGGGTTGTTTTTAGGATCAGTCATAAGACCTTTTCTTTTTAAACTCTTCTAACTCGTACTCTCTGTCTGTCTGTCTGTCGTGGGTCAACCACATTCCCACTTATCTAATTGATCTGAAACTTGGCCCATAGTCTTATTGTGAAAACAGATTAATTTGGGGTAGTCACGCAAGTCACGCACAGACACGAAGTGATTTAAACCCCACTTCCCCTCATCCGATCGATCCGAAACTTTGTCCACAGACTTACTGTGACGAAAGATTAATTTTAAAATAGTCACGCAAAGTCACGCACAGTCACGGAGAGATTCAAAACTCATATGCATAAGGAAAGGAAGAGTTTTAATAAAAACTTTGTTTTCATGGGTTCTGTTATTAAATCAAAGTTAACACCAGCTTTGTGCAGCTTAATAATTATAGCTTATATAATAAAATATTGTAATTGAAACCAAGACATTTTTTCAAATAAAATGTATGTCAAAATATTTTGTGTGATCAGCACATATGTATGTATGTCTACCGTATTTTAATTGCATAGTTTATGCATTATTCTCCTTAAAAATAATGCAAAAATAAACTTTTTATTTAATTACTTTTTCTTTACTGCAATAAAATATAAAACAAACTTATTGTTGTATAATATGTTCGGCTTTTGGTGATACGAAATATTGACACATGATACCCTTTCATTTTGTTTTACATTTATCATTTGGGTATTTGCATAATTTCAAGGAAATTTGTATTTTTATATTAATGTTTATTTATGCTACAGTATATAAAGTAAATATGTATGCAGTACAGTTTGTTGAACGGATTTGAAGTTTACCAACTTCCACGACTAACTAGAGCATTGAAACTTCCAGCATTTATGGAAAGTGAATGACAACACATTAAAATGTTTTTGATAAACATATTTTTTCGGTTGCTTAAAAATTAGGACGACATGTATTCCATTTATGGGCTTCGAATTATTGTTTTTTTTTTAAATTTCATTTAAAATTTTTAGATATGATCTAATAAAATTACGGATATCTTTCTAATTAGGTCATCCTCCTAAAGTGTAGATTTGGTCATCTGGGCTTTCAAGGCTTTTCCAATTTAATCATATCCAATTCAACTAAAAATACTTAACAAACTTATGTCATTTGTACCAGAGCACCCCATTACTCGATTTTCGAGTAACTCGAAACTAACGAGTAACTCGATAAGTAAAAACTGACGTTTTCCATGTATGAAAGTATATTAAAAGATAAATATAAGTATTTAGTATAACAAATGTATACTTTTTGGAATCATAAAAGCACCAGGAATATCGTTCTTAAATTCACTCGAATCGAAGTGTACTACTATCCAGAGCTCTCCATTGCTCGAGCTTCGAGCTACTCGAGCTGCTCCAGCTACTCGAGTAGTAAATGAGCTACTCGAACTTAACGAGAAGCACCGTCAGCTCCGTATGTTCGTTATCTTGTGAAAAAAGTGAAAGAAACTGGCATCCTCATCGATAAACCAAAGCGTGAAAAGCCAAAAACAGTGCGTACACCCCAGAATATTGCTGCTGTGGCAGAAAGTGTGCGTGAAGCGCCATCAACATCAATTCACCGTCGATCTCAAGAATTGAACATTTCGGAGGCATCATTGAGACGAATTTTGCATAAAGACCTTGGTATGAAGCCATACAAAGTCCAATTGGTTCAGGAGTTGAAGCCAACTGACCATCCAATGCGTTTTCGCTTCGCTAAGTGGACCTACGATCGACTTACAGAAGATGCCGATTTTGCCAAAAAAATCATCTTTTCAGATGAAGCTCATTTTGATCTTGGCGGGTATGTAAACAAGCAAAATTGTCGCATTTGGGGCACAGAAAACCCGTACGCATACATTGAAAAGCCGATACACCTAAAAAGAGTCACTGTTTGGTGCGGATTTTGGTCCAGCGGCATAATTGGGCCATTTTTCTTCGAAAATGAGCAAGGAGTGGCCGTTACAGTCAAAGGCGATCGTTATCGGGCCATGTTGAACGAGTTTTTGTTCACAAAAATTGAAGAGGAGGATATTGGCAACATTTGGTTTCAACAGGACGGCGCTACGTGCCATACAGCCGAAGCTACACTCGATGTTTTGCGCCCTGTTTTTGAAGATCGCATTATCAGCCGCAGAGCTGATGTCGTTTGGCCACTTCGGAGCTGCGATTTGACACCGTTTGACTATTAGTTGTGGGGTGCCCTCAAGGATGAGTGTTACGCCAACAAGCCAGAGACAATTGTCCTTTATATTCGTGAAGCCATTGGTGAAATACAGCTGCACACAATCGATAATGTGCTTAAAAATTGGACCGATTGTGTAGGCTACTGCATGGCCAGCCGAGGCAGCCATTTGAATGAAATTATTTTCCATTATTAACCGGAAGGATTGTACATTCAAATAAAAAAAGAAATTTGAGATAATATTCAGTAATTTTTTTTATAGCATTTTCAAAAAAAAAAAAGTTATTTGGCGGACCCTTTATAAAAAAAAACCTTTTGAACTTTTTAACACTTCTTTTTGGTACTAAACTTTAACTAAAAATTAAAATGTATTTTTATTATCGGTCGATATTTACATTTTATAGCAAAAATTGAAGGCTAAAGGCCCACCTACAAAAAAAACCGCATATCCAAATTTCAATCCAATCAAAACTTATGGATTTTTGACCGCCTTCTCGTGAAATGGTCCACTGTGTATAGGCTTCAATTTATATCAAACAGTTGAAGTTTGGAATATAAATTATGGTAGTAACCCAATAAACCAAAACAATATAAATCTAGTTTGCAACAAACTTGCTACCATAAGCCTTAAGTTTAGAAAAGTGTGGTGAATATTATTGTGAAAGGCTTCCTAACAATTGTATTAGTCTATGGTATACAAAAAGCTTAGAAGGCTGTGGAATACTAGCAGATTCCAGCCCTCGAAGTTCGAGTGCAAATTCTAGGAAATTTTATTTTTTTAGTAAATAAAGACCCTAAAGGTATGCTAATCAATTTTAGCCAATTCACGAATCAACACAAAAAAACAAACTAATTTTTATTACAAACACATTAACAAATTTAAAAAACACACACATAGCATTGTATAATTTTATGTATGTGCTAGTGGCAACTTTAAATACAATTTACTCAATATAAAGGGAAAAATTTAAAAATCTGTAAGTCTGCAAAACGGATAAAAAGAAATACCTTTCAAATAATATACGTTTGGTCAAAATCGGGATAAAACGGTAGAACAAAACATCATTCACAAGAAATCGGCTAGCCTATTATTAAGATGCTTACAGGAATATAATTTCCTAATCATGCTTACGGTAAGCTTATTTTCGTAAGATTTTTATAAGCTTATGAATAGAATTAAATTATAAGTTTTTTTTTTATTTATTTATTTATTTATTTATTTATTATTTTTTAATTAATAATTTCATTATTATTTTATAAATTTATCTTTGTCTTTGCCTTATATTTTTTCCTAGATTCTTGCCAATTTTTGGCAAATTGGAATAATGATTTTGTACTTTTATGTACTCATCCTCGGCCAATCGAATAGAAATTGCTGCATCTGTTAAATTTACTACTCTAATCCATAAAAACAAAGCTTTTATTAAAATTCTTTCTTTCCTTATGCATATGAGTTTTGAATCACTCCGTGACTGTGCGTGAGTTTGCATGACTATTTAAAAATTAATCTTTAGTTACAACAAGTCTATGGACCAAGTTTCAGATTGATTGGATGAGGGGAAATGGGGTTTAAATCACTCCGTGACTGTACGTGACTACCCCAAAGTTAATCTATAGTCACAACAAGACTATGGGCCAAGTTTCAGATCAATTGGATGAGGGGGAATGGGGTTGCCCCATGGCTCACAGACGGACAGAGATTAGAAGCTAAAAGAAAGAGTTAAAAAAGTGAATGAATGTGTGTCAACGAATGCAATACATGAAATAATTTACTTCTTATGACTTTTGCTGCACTCAGGCTGAGCATAGCTTTTACGCCAGTACGTCCACTAGTAAATTTCGCCAATAGTTTTTGGTGAAATTCGGAGACTGAGGATTTCAAAAATAACTGAGTCTCGCATTGACATAGCGGGACATCATATGCAAAAGCATTTACAAACCCATAACGAACATAAGTCGTTTGCATTCATATTTCTGTGGTTTTCTGGAATAACCGCGTATGTCCGTTTTTGTTAGTTTTGAGTTAACGATGCCAAATATATTCATTTTTAACGCTCTTTCCATATGTTCAATTTAAAAAAAAAAATATTGACCATTTCTGAGTTTTTACTTTAAATAACGACGTAACTTAAATGTTTATTAAATTAATTTGCAGCACTATCGACGTATGTGAACATACGTTTGATCGCTGACAAATTATTTTCTCAGAATACGACACATAGCGACATATGTTGTTATTAATGAAAAAAAAAAAAAAATGCAAAATAATTTTGGATTAGTTTTCAATTTATAACCACTTATAAAAACTTGTGTGTTTATTTCTGTTATTTTTTTGTCATTATTATTCTTGACACGTTGTTATATTCTCATCCGTAGTCCCGTTAACTTGTTGTTGACGAAAAAAAAAATCCATTTTTCAAGCAACAACAACTTATGTCTACATGGGTGGTTGCATTGGTAGTTTTCTTTTTCAAAGAAAACGACGTTTGTTGACATAAGTTGCTTTAACTGCACACACTTTAAGTGTAATTTACATATTGTTTTTTCGTCCTTCTCTAGGATCTATTCCTCTGAAGATTTTTAACTCAAAATTTTATATAAAGTATGTATTGCCCATATCTACAGGACTGTTAAATAAAAAGCTCTAAAAACTTTATATCGACCCCATAATTTCAAATATAACGTTTTTTGACTCCCCTGAACATTTTGGTTTTATGACATACGCGGTTATTCTAGAAAACCACAGATTTATCAAACTGTTATCCAGACTAAGTGCATGCTCGTATCTACTACTATTGTAAATGCTGTTGCTATGTAAAGCGTTTTTAAAACAACATTTCAAAAGTGTTCCAATTTTGCAATTAAATAAACGTATCATAAGGATGTTTATGAAATGTTATATAAATTTTATTATGAAAGCTTATTCTCCAGCTCAGTTACATCTCGCTTAAGGTGCTATTAATTTTTCCCACAACAAAAGTTGTACACATCGTGTGATACTTATGAAACATTGTTTATGTACAATACATGAGGAAAGTCACATGTACATTTTTCAATTAGAACAGGTTCTATTTTTGCATGACAAACATATTAAAATACAACACTGTTTGTGGCGAAAGAAAAACAGAGTAACTTTTAAAGATTAATATTGAAAGAAAAATAAATTGTTGGTATTAATTAACAATTAAAATATATATATAACCTTTTTTTTAACAATAAATTTTTGTAAATTCACAAATTAAATCAGCTGTTGTTTACATTTAGAGGTTATGTCATACGGAAATACATATGCACGTGTGATAGCAATAATTATGAATCGTATGTAAAAGACAATTTTGACAGACATGCGGAATTTCATATGGATAAAAAAAGTGACAGTACATATGTAAAAAAACACTTCGTGTAATAGCACTTTTAAGAAAAGGTTTATTGGGAAAAAGTCTAATAAAAACAGTTTAAATTTTTAATTTTTTAGAGGTTTCTCTAATCCTTATTGGTAGTTTTTCGCAAGAAGTAGAACATTCTATTAATAACATCTGACTTTTATTGGATGATAGATGAAAAATTAATCATCCTTAATTGAGTCATCTAATTGGAAAATATTGTCTAACGTTTTACCAATATTCATATCCCTTTCTCTTCGACCGATCAGCTTATCACAACCGTAATTCCAACAATTTTATTGTTTAAAAGTTAATACCATTCAATAAAAAACGCTTTATTTGACTTCTTTTATTTTTGGTGCTGCCCTTCTTTAATACAGCTTAAAAGTAAATACACACATGCATACACACACACACAGCAACAGGAACACGAAGACAGGCGTTGACCAAATGTATATGGACATTGATTCACTTGTAAGCTTTTCATTTGTACTTTGGATTTAGTTGTTTGCGGAGAGCTGGTATAATTTTTTAGTGTTACGGAATCGATTTTTTCGTCTAAAAATTGCAAGATGTTGTCTTATTTCTGCTGTAATTTTTTATGTAAAATTTATCAAATTTGTTTATAATCTTTATTATTTAGAGAGATTGCAAATAAAATGTTTGAGAAAAAGAAAAGTTCTGCTAAAAAAAATTTTTTTTTTGTTTCAATTCTTATGAATTTGAAATCTGTGTTGTGCGTTTTGTGTCCACATTAATTTGAACGAACCCTTTAAACATTCATAATTATACCTTACGTAACAGATTACCATAAAGTTCCCCCTTTTTGATGTATTTTTTCTACACTCTCTCTCAATTCTTAGTCAAATAAACCCACTGCGAGATTTAAAACAAATTGCTTGCTGTAGTCTAATATTCCCAGGGGTGTACTCGCGTCCCACACACATTCACCGAAGGACTAGCACAAAATAAATACACACACACACAGACACACACACTTAAAAAAACATACACTTAGCGTATTTGACATGCGATGAGAGGACTTTAACTAAAGGTATACACAACTCCTGGTCCTTGTTGCCTTGTTAAAACATACGACTGTACGTGTGTGTATTATATGAATGTGTGTATGTATGTATGTATGTATGTATGTTTTAACATACGACCAGAACACATCAAGTGCCAATTCCATATGTTGCCCTCAATGCAGCAACAACAAAACGAAAAAACTTTATTTGAAATATGAAGGACACCATACAAATTCAAAAAAAAAAAGAAGGAAACTCGCAACCGAACAGAGCAACAGCCGTAACTGAAGGGTTTGTTCGTAAGTTTTGTGTATTTCCATACACACATAAATACAAACATTCGTGCATTCATTTCATTAGGTTGTATGTATGTGGCATTTCTCTTTTTACTGTTGTTTTTGTTGTCGTTCGACCTCCAACCATATAAAAAGACATCCATCTCTCACCCTAACCGGCTCAATTTTTAACTACAATAACAACTACTATAACAAATAACATACACATACACAGGCACTACCTATTGCTTGCTATTTGTTTTTTCAGTAGTGTGATGCACTATTGAGTTTACCTGAGGGTGTGTGTATGTACGATTATTTTGATATTCCTGAATGTTGTAAAAAGTTTTTTGTGTTGGTAAGCTTAACGTTTTACTCGCAGCCGTAAAAGTTACAGCTAAAAAAAAATTGTTGAATATTTCGTTCGTTTTTCTCTATTAGAATTTAAATTTTTGTCTGTGTATTTCCATATAGACACACGAACTTTACAAAAGCATAAAGCTCTGGGGGTGAAAACCTTGTACAAAGACTGTATTTTTTCATTCATACTTTTATGTATTTATTTTTCTTATCACTACGTACGTTTCTGAAATATTCACAACTTTTTTTGCTACTAATTTCTCAAACCCAGTTGGAATTTCTTTCAGCCAATTTGTGCTAAGTAAAAACCTTTTTAAAATTATGTAGATTAATTTTTTAAGAACAATTTGGTAAACAGCAAACGTTTGTAGAACCTGTTAAGGAAACTCAAGATCTTATTTATTCTTTTTGTGTCGATCACCAAAGTAACCAAACTCAATGTCCAAAATTGTTCAAAATACTTGAACTAAAACAAATCTAAAATTAAACAGTGATATCTCAAAAAGTATTTGAGTTATTGCGTTTTAAATATGAATTTTGGCAACCTTTCAGAAAACAAAATTCATCTAAAAACTTGTGTTAAATAAAACGTCAACGACAGTTATCTTGTTTAAGTCAACAAAAATTACCTTGTTAGGTGTTAATACACTGAATTTGAATTTTTATCCAGTTGAGTTTTTTCGCATTCAATTCTGATTTACCTTATTTCAAAATATTATAATTTACCAAAAATTTTTTTTTTTTTATAATATTGAAATATTTATAATTTTCATGTACGAATTGTTAAACCAATTGTTAATCAATAAATCATTAATATTAAACTAGAGGACCCCTGCTGCTCTGCAGCATTATATTATATTATATTATATTATATTATATTATATTATATTATATTATATTAATTTTTCTAATATAATACCAAAATTTGCCAAGAGAAGTTAACGTACAGTAATGCCAAAATATGCCAAGAGAAGTTAACGTACAGTAAAAGTAAAGTTGATTGTCCACGCATAACTTTCTTCAAACCCAAAGAATTTGCCAAGAGAAGTTAACGTACAGTAATGCCAAAATATGCCAAGATAAGTTAACGTACAGTAAAAGTAAAGTTGATTCTCCACGCATAACTTTCCTCAAACCCAACGAATTTAAGCAGTTAATAGCTCAAAAGAAGGAGCTTGATCCACTGAGTGATCTTAGACCTATGTCACAGCCTACGTTAATTAGAACTCTAGTTATAGAGGTTTGAGAGAAGAAAAATATTGGAAAAAATCTTGAATGCAAAGTTTATTCATAAATTCTTTTAATATATAAGATAATTCCCAATTTTTTTAGTGTAATCGACCTTTTGCTTATTATATCTAGAATTTGTATTAAAATATTCTAATTTGTGCTTTCAAAGTCATGTATTTTCTTAAATGTAAATAAAAGATTAATTTATTTCATTTTTCTATCCAACGTTTCTCTGGTATTTTCCAGCTCCATCAGGGATAATATTTATGAAATCTGGCAACGTTAACATAAGAATGTACAAAAGGAACAATAGTTAGTACAACAACATGATAACTTAGTATTAAAACAATTTTACATTTTACCTTTTGAGGATTTACTTTTGTGCATCTAGTTTTTCGATTTAAAAATTTATAAAATACTAGATGTAACCTGGTGTGCTTCGCTACACCTTCCCCCCGGCATCGTAATGAAAAGGTTCACGCAAAATCCCAATGTTCTCACTATTACATTTATTATTTAGTTTGTATTATTATTAGTTTGACTACTCACGTTAATAAGACAACTTAGCAAAGTTGTCTCTCTCATAGTACGCGAGATATATGATATATGGGAGGTACCACGCCCACTTATCCGATCCCGCCCAGTTCCGGCAAAGCTACAAATAATACAAGGGAACAAGGTTTTTGTTGATTAAGACATATATCAAAAAAATCGATGAACGCATAAATGGAGCAGCAGCAAACACACACATATTAAAAAAATGCCATTTTTATATGGAAATCGCGATTTTTATCAATTGAGTTTTTTTTTTTTTTTTTTATTTATTTATTCAGTCTATGGAATCATCCTTACAGACACTTAAAGTATATGAACATTTATATTATAATTTATATATATAATTAAACATTTAACAAAATTGATATATAACATTTATTTAATTCAGTTGATTTAATGCATTTAAGTGTAATATAATATCTCTTCTCACAATATCCAAACTTTTATTAAAATCAATAAACTGATACAGCATATTAAACTCATCACAAATTCTACGTAGTGGATTAAAATTAGCATAGTTTGTACAATAATATTTGATAGTTAGAAAGTTATAATTTCTTGATGATCGAAAAGGAATATTTATATTTATTTTGTTGATAAGAAATTCAGATTTAAGACTACCATTTAACAGTTTTAACAGGAAAGTAACATTTAGCATATGTCTGCGACTTTTCAATGTAGGAAGCTTAATTAGAGCCAGACGATTTTCATAAGATGGCAACCTCATATTAGGATCCCAGCCCAAACCACGAAGACAAAATAACAAAAATTGTTTTTGAACTGATTCAATTTTATTCGAATGTATATGATATTGCGGATCCCAGACTATAGACCAGTGATTCTTAACCGGTGCTCCGCGGAGCACTAGTGCTCCGCAAGATTGTCGCAGGTGCTCCGCGAAACGAAAGCTAAACTCATATAGTATAAAAAAATATACATATAAATTTATTAGAACAAACTTTCAAATATATGTATATGCGGTATGTACTTAGTTATGAACAAAAATTTAAATCAAATATATGTACATATATGCGGTATGTACTTAGTTCAAACAAAAATTTAAATCGAGCAGGCCGCATTTCAAATATACAAAGTACATGCAGTAGTACTTAGTTATAAACAAAAATTTAAATCAAGTAGGCTGCACAAAAAAATTCTGATCAAATAATATGAAATATTTTAGTGTTGTGTTGGACGTAAACCAAATTGTTTTCAATAATTATTTGATTAAATTTGTGCCAAAAAAGTGAAAAAATTTATTTCAGTAAGTATATTACGTTATAATTGTAAATTAACATAAATTTAAAATAAAAAATTAAATAAATATGTGTTCATACATATTTATTGTATTTATTTATTTAAATAAACTTAATATCGATCTCCTATGTTTTCATAAACTTAATTTTCTTATTCTGCATTAAACACTTTCGAAAAATACCTCTATTTACGCGTATATATATATGTATGTACTTATTCTTATTCCCAATTTATTTAGCCATGGACAAGTTCTTGAAACGAAAATGTAATTCTGAGAAAAATATTAATGATGGACCAAGTACAAGTCGGAGTAGTATTAATAGTGGTAATACAGAAGATGTGTCAACATGTAATAAAATAAGGAAGACTTATAGACAGTATTCTGACGAATACATCAGTTTGGGATTTACATGGACCGGTGAAAAGGAGTGTCCAATTCCTAAATGTGTTGTATGCGGTGTAGAACTGTCCAATAGTGCTATGTTTCCGGCTAAATTAAACCGACACCTTACTACTACCCATGCTAATCTTGTTTCAAAAAATAAGGATTACTTTAAAAGGTTATTGGGCATGCAAGATAAGCAAGCAAAACAATTTAAATGTGCTATGACAATATCTGATAAGGCGCAAATTGCATCATACAAGGTAGCCGAGTTAATTGCATTGAAACTAAAACCACATACTATAGCAGAAAGTCTAATTTTACCGTCATGTTGTGAAATAGTCAAAATCATGTTTGGAGAGGATGCAATAAATGAGATTATGAAAATTCCCCTATCTAATGATACAATAAAAAAAAGAATAAAAGACATGTCACTTGATATCGAGGAAACGGTTAATAATAAGCTTTCAAAGAAATTTTTTGCTTTGCAAATAGACGAATCTGTTGATATTAGCAGTAAAGCTCAATTACTTGCATTCGTTCGGTTCATTGATGAAAATGAAATAGTTAATCAATTTCTTTGCTGCAGAGAGCTTACAGGACATACAAAAGGAAAAGATATCTTTAATTGTATTACTACATATTTAGAAAAATACCAAATATCCTGGGATTTCTGCGTTGGAATTTGTACAGATGGATGTCCATCAATGGCAGGATCTATTAAAGGATGTGTTACACTTGTGAAGGAAAATAATCCAAATATCATATCTACACACTGTTTTTTACATCGGGAAGTTTTAGTTTCAAAAACATTGCCAAACACTTTAAAATATGTTTTGGATGAAGTGGTACAAATAGTAAATTATATTAAATCAAGGCCTCTGCAGGAACGCATTTTTAAACAGCTTTGTATATCTATGGATGCTAAGTATGAAAGTTTGCTATTGCACACTGAAATAAGATGGTTGTCTCGCGGCAAAGTCCTATGTCGTTTATTAGAGCTCAAAGATGAATTGTTGTGTTATTTCCGAAATGCCGCTGTGGATAAATTTGCAAAAAATTTTGAAAATGATATTTGGTGTGCTAAATTGGCATATTTAGCTGATATTTTTAAATACTTAAATTCAGTTAATACAAGTATTCAAGGTAAAAATGAGAATATTTTAACAGCCACGGATAAAATACTGGGATTCAATAAAAAAATATTGCATTGGAAAAATCGAATAATAAAAAACAATACGCTTGATATGTTTCCTTCAATTCAAACTAAAAATGTCGCAGATATTATTCCTGCCGTAATAGAACATCTAACAATATTGGAAGAAAAAATCGAATGTTACTTCCCATCCCTTAAATTAGAATCCTATGACTGGATACGAAATCCGTTTGGGACATTTGAATTTTCTAATTTGGAACTGTCTTTACAAGAAGAAGAAGAAATTATTTCCTTGTCTACAGATCGATCTCTGAAGATGGAGTTCACAAAATTGTCTAATGAACATTTTTGGATTTCCGTCCAAGATGAATACCCATCTTTATCTAAGAAGGCAATCGCAATATTATTACAATTTGCTACATCATATCTCTGCGAACTTGGATTCTCAACATTAACAAATATAAAAACTAAAAAACGAGAAAGACTTCTCGATTTAGAAGAGGAAATGAGGGTAGCAATATCTTTTATTAGACCCAACATTGGCGAAATATGTAAAACTCACCAGGCTCAAATATCCCATTGAATTTGTATTATATTTTAAGTCATTTTGAATTTGTAACAATTTAGTTTTGTTAAATATATTGAATGTATTTTATTTTTTGTATATTGTAGTTATTTGAGTTGAATAAATAAAAAAATAAAATACAAATTACTAGAATCAATGTTATTTGGTAAGGTGCTCCGTGAAGGTTTCATGTAATTAGAAGTGCTCCGTGAGCTCGAAAAGGTTAAGAACCACTGCTATAGACCCATATTCGAGTATTGGTCTTACCAAGGTAGTAAACAATTGTTTTGTCGTATACGGATCCGAAAACTCTTTAGCCCACCGTTTAGTGAATCCAAGTACACCAGTAGCTTTATTTATTGTTAGCGAAATATGACTTCTAAAGTCTAATTTGTTATCCAGAAGTACGCCAAGGTCGTTGAATGAATCAACTAAATCAAGCACAGCATTATTCATGATATACCGACCATTAATTGGACTTGATCTTGTAAAAATCATATATTTGCATTTTTTGACATTTAGGTCCATTAGATTCATATTACACCAAGTAGTTAAACGATCAATATCATTCTGTAAAAGTGATTGTTGATCAAGATTGTTGAGGGTAAAAATTAACTTTACATCGTCTGCATACATTAATGTAGTTGACTTAATACACCAGATAATACACCAGATAATACTTTTATGTTGTTGGAATACGAGTTACGAAACTTAATACATTGTGTTCTGTCTTTTAAATATGATGCGATCCATTTTATTAGCATTATACCAAAGCCCATACGGTCAAGCTTAAACAACAATAGATCATGATTTACTTTATCGAATGCCTTGCTAAAATCATTATAAATAACATCTGTTTGTTTCATATCAGTAAATTGTGAACAAAATCAAAAATTGTGCACCGATTACTATGAAATAAAGCTCAATTAATTCGAAATATGTTTATCTAAATGCGTTTCGAACAAACCTGTAAGCTATATCGCATTTTTATTTTTTTATGAATTTTGAGAGATCAAAACAAAAATTTTTTTTAATTGTTCTTTTTTTCAAAACTTCAATAATATCTCTGAAACTATTGGGCAAATTTAAAATTAATGCAAGCACGTCTTAAAATTAATATTGTTGACGAGTTTTGGATTCTTTTTTAACTGAACATGATGAACCGTTTTCAAGTTATTCCAATATATGTAGTGAAGGTGCCTTAATTTTGGACATAACGGTATATCGCGAAAAATCGAGGTGAAAACCAAGTGCAGATTTGAATTCAGCGTCCCAAATAACCTTAAATACAACATTCAGTTCTTAATCAACAAAAATCTTGTTCCCTTGTGTAATTAAAAAAATCTTATAAAAGAAAATTTTTCGATGAGTTGTAATTACATGATAATATTTGTCTATTAAAAATTTTTATTTTTCTTTAAAATCCTCTTTTATTGATAAATTGAAAAGTATAGCTTTTAGAAAAAAGCTGACTTAATATGTGCAATCAGTGGCCTAAAAACAATTAATTACTAAAACACACTTATTACTTAAATAGAACAGCAGCAAACACACACATATTAAAAAAATGTTATATTTGTATGGAAATCGCGATTTTTATCAATTGAATTTTCTCAGTAAATTGTGAACAAAATCAAAAGTTGTGCACCGATTACATTGAAATAACGTTCATTTCATTCAAAATATGTTTAACTAAATGCTCGTAGACCAAAACTGTGGTTTTGCCACATTTTTATTTTTTATGAATTTTTAAAGAACAAAAAAAATTTTTTTTTTCTTAATTGTTCTTTTTTTTCAAAACTTCAACAATATCTCTGAAAGTATTGGACAAATTTAAAACCAATATAAGCACGGCTTAAAGATAATATTGTTATAGTATTGGATTCTTTTTTTGCTGAATATGATGAACCGTTTTGAAGTTATTCCAATATATGTAGTGGAAGTGCCTTAATTTTGGAATTAACGGTACATCGCGAAATGTCTAGCTAATAGAAAAAAAAAACAAGTGCAGATTTGAAATCAGCGACCTTAAATTAGTGAAAAATTGCAATAAAGTTCCAATCAACATAAAAAAAATTTCAATTTTGTTTCCTTTTGTAATAAATAGGTGACCTCACACAAATTTGCAAAGCTCTCCCTATCATAGTACTCAATATAAAAATATTTAAAAAAAATATTATAGCCTATAGCACTTCCCATATCTGCAGTAAGACTCTGTGAAAATTTCAAGAAGATTAGATGAGTAATTACAGGGATTACCTCCTACAAACAAACAAACAAACACACATCACCTCTTTATTATATTATTAAAGACTAGTATAGATGAACACACATTTCAAGGGTTAAAAAAATAATTTGATAATATTAAAAAAACATGTGTTAATTATGATAATTAAGTATTTTGTTTAAATAAATCAATCATATGATTTGTAGCGTTCAAAAAAAAAATCAATTTTTATTTTGCAAATATCAAATTTGCTTCTCAAGAACTTATAATTTCTAAAAAGTTTTTTGGTGTTTTTTTAAAACTAAAAAAAGAACAGAAATTATTTTCGATTATTTGCAACTTTGTTTTTTATAAGAATTATTTCAGTGTCAGTCCATGTGAAATATGTGTTTTTTTAACTAATGGTTAAAGGTAGAACATAGAACAAACAGTTATATTTAATAATTTGAAATGTATTGCAGCAAATATATTTGAACAACATATAAACAATAACGATGTTGAAAGAATTCATGGTTTTATGCAAATGGATCAAATTTGCTTCGCTTAAAATCCAAATTCGGTGGCTGGTTTCACACAGGTTTTTTATTAGAGACATATTTATGTTCGGTGATTTCTAAATAAGATTTTATAAATTTGTGTATGAAGTAGGAACCAACTTTATGTATTCAAATAAAACAAAACTCCAGCTGAATTGCTAAAAAAGAAAACGACTCGATTGTTATTAAAAATTCGTGAACTCCTGAAAAAATTGACTCAAAAAACGAATTGGAAGTATTGGTCATTCATACTTGTTCCAAACTCAATAAAAGCGAAAACGTTACAAGTTTTAAGTACCCAAAAAAAAAAAAAAAAAAAAAAAAAATAAAAATAGATTATAATGTCGATGTCTCATAATGTAACAATTTTTGTTGTTTTTCTTCTTTTGCCAATGTAGGTAACATCATTTAATTTGTATCAAGGTTCAGAAAATACACACATGAAACACACAATGTTCTGCTCTTAAGTAGCCAATACATATTTTTATTTTCCTATCATTTATGTGTATTTATAAACTTCGTACGGTGCCGAACGCATCATGACTGTGTTTCGTTTTAATATTTCGTTATCTGCACGAACATTTTTCTAGCACATATTTTTTGTCTCGAACACACATAAACCACACAGATTCGAGTGTAGCTTTATTTTAAGTTCGTTATCTGGTACGTGTACTGCGAAAAAACAGAACATGTACAAAGAACAGGCGCGAGTTCAGTTATTTTTTAAGTTCGTGTTCTGGTACGTGTACTGCGAAAAACAGAACTTGAATAATAAATAGGTTCGAGTTCAGTTAAATATTAAGTTCGTGTTCTGTTATATTTATATTATATTATATATTATTATATTCTGTTATATTTATAGTTTAAGTTCGTGTTTGTGCGTTGAAACTAATTTGTTCTCAAATTAAGGGTTGGTGATTGTGTTAATAGATGCAAAACATCCTAACAACCTGCAAGTGTTTTTTATAATGCAAAATTGTGTTTGTTAATTGTTACAAAAAAAAAATGTTTGCAAAATATCCTAACAACCAACAAGTGTGTCTTTTTTGCCGCAAAATTGGTTTTTTCGTTCATGTTCTGTTTATTGTTCATGTTCTGTTTTTTCGCCGTACACGTACCAGAACACGACCTTAAAAAATAACTGATCTCGCACCTGTTCTTTGTTCATGTTCTGTTTTTTTTCGCATGAACATGAACTTAAAATAAAGCTATACTCGAATCTGTGTGGTTCATGTGTGTTCGAAACAAAAAATACGTGATAGAAAAATGTTCGTGTAGATAACGAAATATTAAAACGAAACACAGTCATGACTGTGTTCGGCACCGTACAAAATTAAGAAACACACATAATTGATATGAAAATAAAAATATGCGTTTGTTGGTCTGAGGCTATGCTTGTTTACATATATGTAGGAGTTTTTTATTCAGTGTGTATTTTTGTCTGAACTCTGATTTTTATAGATTTTGTAATACTATACACCAAACCATTAAACCATCGAAAAACACAACTGTGAAAAACCACACCAAACTTATTGTATTTTATGATGAGATGCAAATGTACTTCTTGGATTTACTGGTAGATTTTTGAAAAGTCTTCTTGGGTACCGAATATGAAAAAAAACAAAATAAAAAAAATGAATTTCCACCTCAAATTCATTCTTCACAATTTTCACATATTTTTTATTTAAAAAATTTTCGTAAAATATTTATTTAAGTGAAAATTTGACATACTGCTCTCAATATTTGTCCTGCAATAAACGCATTTAAAATCTGTTTTCTTTTCCAATAGCATCATTTCGGTGCTGTATCTCACAACCACATAACATATCTTACAATTAGGGTATTCACAAGGGTGTCATAACTGTTCTAAGTCTCGTATGTGTTAATATTATACAACAGTTGTATAATTGTTATTGATATTTTCCGCACAAAAAAATTATACGACAATATAACGTTATATGTGGTCAGCTGTTCCTTGTTTACTATTTAATCAGCTTTTGTTGTTTATTCCAAATACTTTTTGTAAGTTTCAAGTAAATATTGTGGCAAAAATGGTAGAAATAAATAAAAAAAAATGGGAGGAAATAATTATATTCAGCTAAGTTTTTGTGTAAAAGAACAATTATTTTGCTTTTATTTGATTTTTTTCAGATTGTAGTATATGAGTATACAACAAGTTGTTCACATATGTACTATTTGACGTTTTGCATTTCTTTAAAACATACAGTTTTAGTACACCTTATGAATTCCCTAAATGTTTGCAACGTAAAAAAAAAGAACGGACGATTGCATTAATAGCATTTTACGTTCTCTTATCCATCAAAATGGAAAATATCGGAATGATCTGAGAAAAATATATTTTGGCGATTAAAATAAGTTGACTACAACTGTGCGGCAGCACGGGTGTGGCTGCCAAAAGCGCGGACGCGGAACAATTGCGCTTTCGTTTTGGTCTGTTTCTAAAAATTGAAAAATTTTTTACTGGGTCGTATCAATCCTCTTGAAAATGTCGTAAAATCACATCTCAACTATTTTTCTTCTTGAAATCCCTTCGAACATTCATGTCAACATTTCCTATTAGGATTCATTTAGCATTTGTAATAAAATTCATACAAGTTATTTTCTGTTGAGAAATGTTTATTTATTAGTATATTTTATGGTTAAGCAAGGAAATTTCTCCATTTTGTTGTGAATTTCTGAGTAAACTATACTCAACAAGCTCGTCTGTCTGTCCGTCTGTACCAACAGACGTTAAGTTAAGTTTGTATTTACATACGAGCTCATACATATGTAAGTATTTTGACAAGTAAATCCTTTGGTAAACTAATTTAATCTTTCAAACATCACATGTTGATGGATTTTTCTTTTTTAATAAATACTGATACTGATTTTATCACTCATATGTCAAGTAGGAAAAAGGGTTTGCTAAGGAAAATTTGTTAGAATCAACATATGAATTATATTTTATAGGGGGAAATTTTTAAGCGATATCGATATTTGAATAAAATCGAAATATTAAAATATATCTCCTTAATATTAATAAAAATACCTACATATGTATATCAGTTTGTCAGTGCGTTAGTAACTGATTGAAATATATTCCGTTGACGCCATAAACTATATATATTCTTGATCCTCATAAAAGGAGAAGCCGATCTGGGGATGTCCGTCTATCTGTCTGTCTGTCTATTTGAGTGGAAAGCACTACTTAGGCTTAAAATGTTCGTCATAATCTGCATTAGTTTGGAATTGAATTTGGAGCCTCTAGACCAAATAGGTGAATAATGACGTACGAATGTAAAGATAATCTGATAAAATTTCATACAGAAAACTAAAAACAATGAAAAATGTTTTAACGTACAAGAAAAAAAAAACAACAACAAGCAAAAAATTGTGTATGCATTGCTAATAAACAAGCAAACAAAAATGTATTTGTATGTGTTTAGAGTTACGTTCGTTGCATTTTATAATTTGTTAATTGTCTTATTAATTTTAAACATTATTTTAAAAGCTCTTGACAACCTTGGTTATAATATTGTGTTTAGAACACAGGTGGAGGGTATCAAAGATTCGGAACGGCTGAATTTCACATTATTACTTGTTTTTAATTTTGTTTTTCATAAAAATATGCTCTTAGTAAATATTGAAAATGAACATATTTCTGGAAGAATTATAAAGAAATTTTCTAATTATTTGTTCATCACGATATATCAAATCTTCATATACATGGTACAGGATTCTTTCCGTTTGGGAATTTGAGTACTTCCAAATCAATTGTTGTGCTTATTGTGTATGTCAACTACTATGAGCGTCAGTTTCCTAAAGTTCTATTACAAAAACTAGTTCAACATGAGGTATATGCTGAACACTTCATGCTTGACATTAAAAATTATTTTTTAGCTCATGTGAGTCACCTAATATTGTAATTAGAGCAAGACTATAAAATAAATCTTTCTTAAAAAAAAAAAAAAAAAAAAACGTTTATCCAAAACAAAAAAAAAAAAAAAAACCCCGATTTGTGAAATATTTGAATTATAAAATTATTTTAAACCGTTGAATATCTGAAAACAAACTTGTTGCGGACATCGGTTTACTACCAGAGCAATAAATAATTTACATTTTACATAACATTTTCTTAACAACACCCAGAGCCAAAAAGTTATTTGAATCTTTGTGAATTGGTATGGCCTTTCAAATGAAAACAAAAACACTTTTACATTTTTTCCTTCTGTTATTTGTTGAATTTCTGTAGATCTTCATATCTTTCTGTTGGGTTAATAAATCTTAAAGAGATTTTATGTTGTTTATTTATTCACTCAACAATAGTAGAGGCTGAAAAAAAAACAACATGATATTTGAAATTTTAATTGACTAGATTTTAAATTGCAAATTTTAGACATATTGAATAACCGACGAGACCAACGTTTTTGATTAAAGAGCTGGATGCAAAGAATGAAAAAAATTTGAGTTGTATGAAAACAATTATTTATTCGAGTCGAAAATGAATTGAGTTGAAGCTTTAGCGCCGTATGCAAAAAAATTAAAGTGTACTTCAAGTAGCCTTTATCAACAAATTTTGTATGAAAAACATACAATAAAGTCTACTTGAAGTACACTTTAATTTTTTTGCATACGTCCCTTAGTTTTCAACAAACACAATCCCTGAAATAAAATATTCTTTAAAATGCTTGTCTATATTTTTGAAACATAAAGTTTTTCGGATTCAGGATCAAATCAAAATTTTTTTCGTAATCTAGAGATCATTAGTTTTCTTTAATTTTTCTTTTTTTTCTTGCAACTCTTCCTGTTTATCCAGAAAATTCTTTCCAAAGCGTCACAGATGCTTATCAATCAAATTTTCTCCATTTCGGATCCAGATATTTTTATCACGAGCATTTTTCTAATAAGCTTTCTGTTGATATACATTTTATGATATAAATAAAATTTTCGGTATAATTTAGTTTTTGTTTTCGAATAAATTCTATAAAAAAAATCTGTATTGACCAAAATAAAATTTTATTTTAAAATAAAAAAAGTTTTCATACAACCAAAAGTGAATAAATATTTAAATTGCGGATGATTGATAAGTTCACTGCACATTAGTTAAGGAAAAGGGCAATAACACTGTGGAATATTTTCGGAGTCATTGTCTGGGGAGGGGTTTGATATTCCAAGTCTGGGTGAAAGTAATAGGCCAGTATGGTAAACCCTCCAAGGACTTGGCCTTCTCAGACCAATCATTTTTATATTTCTATATTTTATATTTTTTCCTTATCTTGATGTTTGTTTACTTAGTTTTTCAGCTATAACTCAAGAACCATTGATGATTTCTCATTTTATTCTTCAGCGAAATTGTTGTTAAGGCTTTAACAAATAATTTTTATTAATGGGGCGTTTCACAACAAGTGACCCAACAAACCGATGTTTTCCGATCGGGATTTAATTAGTAGTTTAGACACAATTTTTCAACAAGAGTTAGAGGGGGGTCAAAATTTGACATTTGGGCCAAATAGGTGTTTTTTCTCATCCATGTAACTTTTTACCTATTGTTCAAATAGTTTGGAAAGCAATTTCTTCAATATTTCGGGAAAAAAAAATTCAAAAAAAATAAAAAAATTTTTTGACTTTTTTGAAAAATCAAAAATGTTTTTGACATTTTTTTTTTAACGCCCCTTTTTTTGCTCTAAAGAAAGCTTAGGTTTTTTCCTTTAAGAACTTGTTGGTCACTTAGTGGGATGCGAGTGGGCTATCTAAAAAAAATGTTTTGTAACTCAAGACAACGGTTTTTCAATTTTTAATTTTTCAATTTGAATTTTTTCCTATTAGTGTGCAACTGTTTCTAAAACCTTAAAAAAAATAAAATGTATACTGAGAAACTAGACGAATTAACCTTTCCAACGGTATGTAACATACCTAACTAAAATTTCATACCTTAGATACTGTAATACCCGCAATATGTTAAACTCAGGGAAAAAAATATTTTTTTATTTATTTTTAATAGTAATTAAATTAATATCTGTGGTCACAAGCGATAACCGCCTAAGTCAACTTAAGAACGATTTGAGTTGTGTATGCTGTCATATTCTACTAAAAACGCTTTATATTTACGTGAAATTAATTTAATTTAGATTTAATACAAATATTCTGACCTAAGTCGTAATGAAGCGCTATTACATTTATATAAAAAGCTATTTTTCTCAAAAGCATGATTTTCGAGTTAAGCGGTTATTGCTTGTGACCACAGATGTATAGTATAATAATAATAATAATAATAATAAAAATAAACAAATAAATAATTTAATAAAATTTAATCTTATCCATATTATATCCATTTATAACATAAATATTTTTTTTTTTTTGATTAATTTATTGTAACTGATGAAGTATTTAAATTTAGTAAACTTTTAAATACCCAGTCTTTCATCCAGCTTATTTACCGTCTTTATTTGCTGCCTTTTTTTTGCCAATATTGTCTTGGCGTTACTAGGTTAAGCTGTTGATTTTGCTGCTGGTTTCTTTTTTGGCTCTGGAAAGAAATCGCAATGAATGGAGGCAGAAAACTTGGGTATTCCATCGACAAGCGGTATAAAAGCATGGTATTGAGCGGCGCCATTGATTGTTACCGCAGCTTCGAATCTGCTCATCAGTGTTTTCAATGTTTCCTCATGATCCTCTTTGCTGCTAAAAACTATTTTAGTTTCTTTACAATAATTCTTTGCCCAATGGAATAAAGCAGTCGCATCTAAGATGCGATTTTGATGAGAGCACTGGAGGCTATATTCGCTATATTTCCTTTGAGGTTTGATTAAGATTAAATTTTATTAAATTGTTAGTTTTTTTAACTTTATTATTATTATTATTATTATTTTATTATTATTGTTATTATTATTATTATTGTTATTATTGTTATTAATATTATTATTATTATTATTATTATTATTATTATTATTATTATTATTATTATTATTATTATTATTATTATTATTATTATTATTATTATTATTAGTATTATTATTATTATTATTATTATTATTATTATTATTATTTTTATCAGGAGAGTATTAAATATTTCGGATAAAGTATTTCATGTTCAAAATAAAACAAAGATTATGAATGTACTCAAAAACAATAGTTTCCCACCACATCTTATAAATAGTTTAATAAAAAAACAATCCACATACATAGTACCTGATAAAAATGACAATAAATTAGTATATAAGTCGATGCCCTATATACCTGGTTTCTCCGAGCTTTTCAAAAATTCAAAATTATATGACAAAGAAAAATTCTGCATTGCTTCAAAAACCACAAACACTATGAATAATATATACAGTAACATGAAATCGAAGATTGACAATGAAGACAAATCAAATGTTATTTATGAAATTACCTGTAAGGGTGGAGAAAAGAAATTGTGCAATATGGTTTATGTTGGTACGACTAAATCTAAATTAAAAACAAGAATATCTGGACATAAATCTGATTATAAATGTAAAACAAATATTTCAACACAAAAAACAGCATTAACTTTCCACTGTGCACAATTTCAACATTCACCAGACTTTGATAATGTCAAAATATTACAACAAGAGAACAATTACAGCAAGAGATTTGTTTTGGAGATGCTGCCCATCATAAATACACCAGTAGAGAAGAGAATAAACTTCAAAACAGACACTGATGGATGCGCACATAGCTATAGACATTTAGTTAAGCATAACAAAAATCGGTATTCGTCTAAACAATAAAGATAACAGTTGTGTCATTATTTGTTTCATGTCTACTCATGTGGGTTTAATATGTAATTTTGTTATTGTTGTTATATTTAGGGCCATTATTACAACTTCCCTTTAAAGTTAATGTTAGTTAAAGGTAACTTTAGCTAAAGTGAGCAATAAAGTTACCTTTAACTTCTTTTCATTATTACAACTTCCCAGTAAAATAAAATTAATATTTTTGATATTATGGCAACACCAAAGGAAACACCGATTACTTTTGACCAAATGAATTGCTTTATAAAATACGTAGTGGCAACGTTCCTTTATTTGTTCGCAAGCAAACAATAGAATTAAAACTAAAAACCTTTATTATATGTTGCATAATTGTTGTAAATGTGTAATAAAACTTTTTAAAAAATATACAAACATACATTTATGTATATGCAAATAAATTTATTTCCAAAACTAAATTGGTGTGAATTTCTTCTTCATAGATCAGAAAATGTGGCAACCTTAAATACATAAACCTCACGTTAAAAGTTAAAGGCAACAATATCTTCCCTTTAGCTTATCGGTCACTTTTAGCTTAAAGTATAGTTGTAATAACGAAAAACTAATAATCTGGCCGATAACAACCTAACTTTAGCTATTGGCAAGTTGTAATAATGGCCCTTATTGTTTTGTAAAATATATTTTTTTCAGTTCCTGAAGATGAATGTCAAAGACGTTCGAAATATTGGAATATAAAATAAAAAAATTTTTAATAAAAACACACAAACTAAAAAAAGAGTTTTTATTTAACTTGACCTTAAGCCTGCGAACATATATATATTACCACACTAAGGTCGCAAAAGTCATCATTATTATTATTTTTTTATCTATAATATTAATTGGCTAGGCGATTTCTTGTGACCGATGTTTTGTTCTACTGTTTTATCCCGATTTTGACCAAATGTATATTATTTGAAATGTATTTCTTTTTAGCCGATTTGCAGATTTGCAGATTTACAGATTTTAAAATTTTCTTCATTTTGAGTAAATTGCATTTAAAGTTGCTACTAACACATACATAAAATTATACAATGCTATGTGTGTATTTATTAAATTTGTTAACGTGCTTGTAATAAAAATGAATTTAATTTTTTGTGTTGAATTCTGAATTGGCTATAATTGATTAGCATACCCTTAGGGTCTTTATTTAATGAAAAAATAAATTTTTTACAATTTGCACTCGAATTTCGAGGGCTGGAATCTGCTAGTTATTATTATTATTATTAGTGCATATGCTAAAAATTGAAAAACCGTTGACTCAAAACATTTATTTTGATAGATATCCCACTCGCATCTCACTAAGCGACCGAAAAGCTCTTAAAGGAAAAAAACCTAAGCTTTCTTTTGAACAAAAAAAAATTTTTTTTTAAAAAAAGTAAAAAATTTTTGATTTAGCAAAAAAAAAAGTCTAAAATTTTTTTTCCGAACGATTGGAGAAATAGCTATCTAAACTATTTGGGACAAATTTTGCTAAGGTCATTTTGCAATAGGTAAAAGTTGGCCAAAAGTTGTCAAATTTTGACCCCCTCTAACTCAAATAGTTTTTGACCGATCTCGTTGAGAAATTGTTTCTAAACTACTATCCAATAGGACTAACCTTGGGGCAAATTTCATCCCGATTGGAAGACATTGGTTTCGAAATATATCCATGTAAATTATAGAATAAAAAATGCTGATGTATGTTCGATTTAATATTAAAAATAACACTCATAGGTATACATCTCTTATAATCTACAAATAAAAAATAATCTGTGTATGTTATTGAAAAAATTTATAATAAGGGGGAAAAATTAAAATTTTTGAAGATCTCATTCGATAAATTAGACCAACTTGATTTACTGAAGAATGAAGGGACAAATCTGGTTTTTGAGTTATAAGGCAAAAATATAAACGGTCATTAAAAAGTTTGAGACTGAAAAAGTCAAACTATTTGGAAGTTTTACTATACTATTATTTTCACCCTGTCTTGGTATATCTCCCCTCCCAGAATGGCTGTTGCACTGTATAATTTAATTTAGCATTTAAGAACGTTTCCTCTTCTTCAATTACAAAATTTTGGTTAATCAAATGTAGGCGAAAATTGATATTTATATAATTTTTTTTATATATTGCCCTTTTAAGTGTATAATTTGGGGCAATTTTGAGAAAGAAAAAGTACCGAATCATGATCTTTTTCGATTTAATTTATCTTTCCAAAAGCAGTTTTGGATGCAAAAATTAAAATTATTCCTGCAATAGTGTATAACGTAGCGTAACTTCGATAGGGAGACGTCAAAACTATTTCGGTTCTGGAAACATTAAACATTACCACAAAATTATTTGTGGAATACTTAAGTTTAAAAATATTTATAAAAATTGTTAGATAAAAATAATTAAGCTTGAGGCCAAGCCTAATTATTTTTATCTAAAAATTACAACAAAAGGGTCAAAATAACAATCAAGTTTATTATTTATAAAAATATTTAAAAACAGGCATTCTGAACTTTTAGTACAATCAAAAGCTGGGATATTAAGATTACAAAAAAAAAAAGTAAAAATAAATTTTCCGAAAGTTTTTCCTTTTTTTATATGAACAAAGTTTATTTTATGTATGTCTCAACAAATATGTCATGTTCGTTTTAAAAAAAAAGCCTGTTACACTGTCTATGAAAAAGACTTCAAGCGAATGTAAAATAAATATTTGAAATGTTTTCAAAACGGAAACAGGATATAGATGAACAAGCTGTTAAGCAAATGCAATGTTATACATAAATCAAGTATGTATGTACATATGTACATGTTCAAAGGAACATTTACTTATACGAGTACGAGTATGTAAGTGATTTTTATTATTCCATTTCGACAATGTATTTTCATGGCTCATATGCTACATATTATTTTTCTTCGTCATTAAATCCCTTCAATTTATTTTTAAGACATTATTTTAATGGCAAGTTTTTCAAAGGCTTTTCGTACAATTTAACAATTTTATTTTAGAAACTGAAAATGCAACTTCATATGTACACAAATTGTATTTTTAATTGAAATATTTTTATTTTTTTTTTGATTTGCGCACTTTGATTTCGTCAAGCTGTAGTAGTTTTGAATTAAATTGTGCTGTTGGCGAAAAAGCTCGACCAATTTCTACTCCATTGACATTTGGCATCGATTTACAATTGTCTCAACCAAATTTATTAAAAAAATCTAAAATAAATAAATAATAATAAGAATAAAAAATAAATAAATAAATAAACAAATCTAAAATAAAATATAAAAATAATAATAATAAAAATAATAATGAAAATAAAATAAAAAAAAAAAGTTAAAATAATAATTAAAAAACGAAAATAATTAATAAAGAACATATGAAATTTCTGTTTTATTACTATCTTTTGAATTTTTATTCTTTATTTTTACTATTATCTTTTTATTTTAATTTTTTTATAACTGCTAATGAATTATTTTAGATTTTTTTAATAAATTTGGTTGAAACAATTTTTGTTGTTATTATAGGGGTACACCAGATTTGTTCGATCGAAAACATGTTCTGTTTTTTTAGCTCTACACGTGCAAGAACACGACCATAAAATAAAATTACACCCGAAACTGTGTGGTTTATATGTGTTCAAAACAAAAAATACGTGATAAAAACATGTTCATGTACATAACGAAATATTAATACGAAACTCAGTCATGATTGTGTTCGGGACCGTACAAAATTTAGAAACACACATAATTGATATGAAAATAAAAAGATGTGTTGGCTGCTTTCGAACAGAACATTGTGCGTATTTTCTGAACCTTGTATTTTAGGTTTGAGATAATTTTACCAAAATTTTTCTAATAATTTAGCCAAAAGTTATATATTTGCAATTATAAGGACAGTATCTATAATATTAATAGGCAAGGTGATTTCTTGTTACCGATGCTACTGTGTCAGTTTTAATCCCATTTTGACCACACATGCCTCATTTGAAAGGTATTTCTTTTTAGCTGTCCACCAGATTTACAGATTTTTTAATTTTAAATTTTTTTTTGGAGTAAACTACATTTAAAATTGCTACTAACACATACATAAAATTATAGAATGCTATGTGTGTGTTTATTAAATTTGTTAATGTGTTTATAATACTAATGAGTTTGTTTTTTGTTTTAATTTGTGAATTGGCTATAATTGATTAGCATACCTTTAGGGTCTTTATTTAATGAAAAAATAAAATTTCCTAGAATTTGCACTCGAATTTCGATGGCTGGAATCTGCTAGTTTATTTTAATTTTCAAACCATTGTGACAAAAAGGTCAACCAAATGTATGAAAAAATTTCCTAAATGGAAGTTTAACATCATTATACTAAATATATTCCAAAAATACATGTTAAAATTTAATACAAATTGTAGTCCCTCGTATCCGAAGATTGTTTTCCTAAAATATGGAAACACTCGGACGATAGGTGTGGCCTAGGCGAACTACTCGAAAAAGATCAGAAATTGCAAAAAAAAAAAATAATAAAAAAATTTTATGTTGTTTTAAACAATTGCAACTGAATATATTCATAAATGACTCATTAAAAATTGAAACATTCCTACCAAAATTGTGCTATTGATGAACTAATGCTCGAAAAAGATCAGCCACTTTCTATGAATTAATATAAAAAAAAATGCTTTTGTTTGAAATTTGACGTCATTATAAACACTTGATAAATTGTTTTGTTGTATAAAAAGATAATTCACTTCAATTTTGAAAACATTCTCATTTAATACTCGAGTAGCTGGAGTAGCACGAAACTCAAGTAATGGGGAGTTCTGAAAACAGCATAAAACAAAAGCAAGTTTATGCCTATATATGCCTTATATACCATTAAATATGTATTCAAACCAAATATATGAATTTTTCACCCTTTTTCTTATATATGAGATTGTACTGATAAGCAAACTACAAGTCCATTGTTCTAGCCCTTTTAGCAATTTTTTTAACGCAGTTGGCAAATTCCCATCAAGAGACTTTTCTTGATAGTTAGCAAAAATACGTATTTACTCTATTTTTCCTTTATTCTGCAAAAAAAAAAAAAAATACCTGTTCTTTAATGTGAAATTTAGTGCTTTTGTTTCACAAATTTTATCGTTGTTATTTTTATTTTCATTAAAAGATTGTCAACCTTCTGAGTGACACTAACTACGTCCCACAAATACCGGTAAATCTATTATGTATTCAGCAAATACGTGTCGTTGGTGCAAATTATTGTCCGTTTTGATTGAGTTAATAACTTTTGTAGAACTTTTTAACCTTACAGGCAAAGCAAAGTAAAGCCAAACATAACGAACCGATACAAAACAAAAACAAATGAATGAATAAAGCGGAGCAAAAACCATATTACACTTTAATGTCACTATAACGACCAATCATTAGTGGCTTTAATTGCTCCGGCCTTCATATGTCAATCATCATCAATCAACGCAGTGTAACCAAACAAATTCCATACAACAAGAAATATAAACAAAACAAGCCCGAACTAGAAGAAGAAATAGAAAATTAAACAAAAGCGAAAAAAAAAACGTAACTTTATTTGTTAAACCTCGGTACGTCACAATAACATACAAATGTTTCCCCAGAACATTGAACGGCTGAATGCTTCTCTGTATGTGTGTCTGTAAAGAGTACAGTAACAACACAACAACATCACATACATACATGCATGACATAAAACGGGCGTCAAAAATCCACCCTCAATATACGACTACAATAGCAACTAAATACGTATGTATGTATATACTTGTATGTACATACATACGTAAGAATAGAATTGTTGTTATAAACATATTCTACTCCACTCGAATCGACTCGTATCTTTTTTTATATTGTTAAATGCCAGTCTCAATTTATAACAATGTCGTTAAAAAGAAAAACAAACAAAAGGAAAAAGAAACAGTAAAAGCACAACACGAAAAAAAACTGAAATGTTTGATTTCCCAAACGCCACCGAACGCCCACTATACCAAAAACACTTCTCCCTTCTTGTATGGACGATTGATATCCAAAAAAAAAAAAAAAAAACTGAACTTAAATCAAAATCTGTTTAAACCACAATTGGCTTCATTAGCTTCATTATTGGACAAAGTTAAATCTGTTTAAAATCCATATTTTTTTTTTGTGAATAAAATTAAAATTTCAAGAGAATCATTAGTAAACCGTATAACTAGGGCGTGATGTTCCACAATATAAAGTTACGAATACATGACATGTTCTTATTATGAGTACAACTATACAAGTTTGCTGGAGCAGTCAGTAGTACGAGTAAGTGAATGTAACTTAAGTTGTTCGACATAGGAAGGTACGAGTATGTAGGTGGCATGAAAAAAAATTAAACTTTTATATACGAGTACGATTAAAACAAAAAAAAAAAGAAAACGTTAGTGAACAAGTTTTGCTTTCAACTTCTTTATTTATTGTCTTTTTTTTTTCTTAACAAGTATTTCGTTTTCTTTTAAGTACTCAGTTAGATAAGTTTTTGTTTTGTCGAAAGTTTTCCTTAAAACTTTTGTGGTTAATCTAAATGTGGCCACAATACTTTTGCTAAGGATTGAAATTCAATCCTAAAATCTAAACTAATCAAATCTAATGTACCTAGAGATTTAGAAAGAATTCAAGAAATATTAAATACATATATAAATTTTAGAATCTATTTTACGCTTGGAAAGGCTGATAAACCCAGATAAATTAAAAATTGACATAGAAGGTTAAGTTCTACAAGTTTGTTATTCAAATTGATGATGCTAATCTCAAGAAAGTTAAGACGATAAACTTTCTACAAAATTAGGAACCACTTCGAGTTTATGTCCAGCCAATTTCATCTTATAAACGAGTTAGGCTTTTCATCTTTGTTCCGAAACTTTTATGGCCAATTTTGTCTTTGTTCAAATTTTAGACTTTAGGTCTTCCAAATTTTTAAAGAAATAGTGGATGACGTTGTTACTTATTATGATTTTAAGCAAATGAATCGAAATCCGATGTTTTTGGAATTATCTAAAATCAACTGGAACTCCTTATACAACATGTCTTCGGTTGATAATCAGTTCAGTTTTCTAGAAGAAAATTTGGCATATGTATTTCCCACATCTGAAAATTTATCCCTGTTTTTCGGTTAGAAAAAACTTTCGATTGTCATGTTAAGGGACTATTTGGTCCATACTGCAATTTTCATACAAAATAACAATTTAATCTTATTCTTTGTATCTATTTTGTTTCATTACTTCCTAAATCTTTATAATTTATTCTTTACTCAACACAGCAAATGTAAAGATAAGTTGAGGGATTCCCCTTTACTGTGATTACCCTTTTTTGTTTTTTGTTGCGAAGAAGCATGAACATTTTCACTGCTTCATTCAATTTGTGTTTTGCTTTCAATAGTTCGGTTGTGTTTTACGAAATGGCATATTTGAACAATGATGAGATACGAGAAGTGTTCAATGTAGAAAGTGACTCGGATATTTCAGATTCTGATATTGATTATATTTCGGAAAATAGCGAAACAAGTTCTTCTGAAACAGATATTGAACAGAAATCCACCTTAGCTGCTTCTTGCTCTGCTTATCCCTTTTTTATTGCTAAAAACAAGATGGTATGGAATGCCCTCAGCCTATTTGACCTGCTGCTGAGAATATTATCTCAACACAAGGAGGACCAACTCGATTTGTTATTTTTTTTATTTTTGATAGCTCCAATAGATAGAATTGTATATACTAATAAGTATGGCACGGTCAACTTTGATGACAAACAGAGCGGTATGTACATTCCTGTTTTTTTTTTTTTATTTCAGTAAGACAGTTGAGTAATATAAAATTTGCCAATGACAGCGGAAAAAATAAATTTGTGTTTATTTCGGTGATGTTTCGAGTCGCCGACAAATGGTTAGTAGCGATAAATTTGCTCCTAATCGTGAACTATGGGACAGTTGGCAACAACATCCAAGGTTTTACAAAATGTCACCATTAATGAGTAATTTTTAGCAATCAGGGGGCATTATATTGGATTTGATAGAAGTCTTGAAAGGGCAAAATATAACAGGCGACAATTTTTTTCCCACGCTTGGGTTGGTAAAAAACACTTCATGACAGAAAACTTTCATATGTGGGAACAGTATCCAAAAATAAAACCTTCATCAATAATTGGCAAACATACTTGATACTACATGCTACCGGAATCGCAATAGACCAGAGTTTTTGCGACAACTAGCACTTTCTTTGAATAAGGCGCATATAATGAAACGGACTAGATTACCTCAACAGAATTACTCCTCAGATAATGCTACTTCTATTTCATTGCAGCAAGTTTATTTGCAAAACTAATCGAAAAATATTTTGTTCATCAGAAGTGACAAGTATTATCAAACAAACTCATAATTAAAATTTTTTTTGAAAATCAATGTAAACCAAATCAAACAAAGTATACTTGGACCAAATGGTACCTTAACCTAAGATTCGTAATTCTTTATTTTTCTCAGTCCTGATTTAAGTCAGAAAATTTAATTTTTGCACATAACATTGTTTTATAAAAAGACCACGTGAGCTGAAAAACTAAGTCAGTATTTCTTACCGTTCAAAACTTATAAAGGAAATGAGCAAATAATTGGACCAAATGAAAACCTTGGTTCAATCAGCAGCTTAAGCATAAATCTGTGAAATGTTTAAAACAGATAATTAATATGAAGAATATTCCAAAGGCTGAAAAGAAGGGAAAAAATTATAAAAACTGATAACATTGGATATTGAGTATTTAAAAATTTTCTAAAATTGTTAATTTTATTAGTCTGGAAGTACTCTGCACCTGTCACTCTGTTAAATCTAATACTGTTGGATCAGTTAGTATGCATTCTTTCAACTGTTACCACAAATTCTCCCATATTATTAACACTACAAGAACAAAAAGTGATTTTTCCTCATAGTGGAAATATACTAAAATTTTACCTATTCCTTAATCAAATAAAGAATTTCGACCCATTACTATCGTGTCATACTTGTCTATAGTGCTTGAAAGGTTGTTGCATCAGGAAATTGTAAAATATGTCAGGAATAGGGGTCTACTCTCAGACAGACAATCAGGCTTTCGTCCCAAACTGCATAAATGCTCTTATTGATGTGTTTGAAGATATTCGTGGGTTTATTGAAAACATTGCATTTCTATTGCTTTTATGATCACTCAAAGGCATTCGTACTGTTAATCATGAAATACTCTGCATGAAGCTATGAACTTTTATTGGTTTCTCTTCTTCTGTAACTCGTCTTGTATCATCCTGTGTTTGATTCCAGTAAAAACGGGCGTCCTGAAAGGTTCGATTCTTGGACTGCTTCTTTTTACTACAAGCATGTATAACTGATTAGGTTAGGTTAGGTTAGGTTGGGTTGATAAGAGGAGCTATCTATACATATAGCTCATATCCGTTATGTCTGGATATACACCTAAGCCAGTAGGTCGGCTTGTTGTGCGCTCTACATCTCTACTTTCCGGTTATCTACCCCTCTTACTAACTTAGAAATTCGGTCTCATCAGCAAATTTCCTGAGTATTTTCCAGCTTATCCCCCTTAGACCCGTCAGGCCTGGTAAGATGTCGTTGGATAGATATCTGACCCTTGTTCTCGCAAATGCAGGACAGTAACAGAGGTAGTGTTCTAGGGTTTCGTCATCCTCTCCGCAAGCTCTACAAACGGCTGATTCCGCCCGTCCTATACGGTATAGGTGAGCCCTCAGCTCAGAGTGTCCAGTGAGGATGCCAATTGCCCTACTAAGTTCTACCCTATTCAGATTCAGGATCTCCCTTGTTCTTATTGCGTTGGGAGAACCCCATAATATTTTTGTAACCTTACCCACGTCATTCTCTTCCCAAATTGAAACATGTGAACTGGTCGCCCAATCTGCCAGTTCCAATTTGAGAGACTTGAAAGGTATTGGATTTTCCAAATTTACTCTTTCCAGGAAAGATCCCTTCCTGGCCAGTTTGTCAGCAATCTCATTTCCCATTATACCACTGTGTCCTGGGATCCAAACGATTTCAAGTCTGCCTCTTCTGGAGAAGTTTGAAATCTCCTCACACTCGAGGATAGTCCTTGATCTAGTTTTGTCTGCGGATATCGCTCTGATAGCCGCTAGACTGTCCGTAAATATTTTCACGTCTCCGGGAATTGGGGAATCCCGTGAATAACTGATAGCCTAAACAACTTTCGTATTGTATGCTGATGATGTGCAACTTTACTTTTCTAGTTTGAATAATTAAATGACTGTGTTGAGAACCTAAATGTGGATCTTAAATAAATTAATTTATGGGCTATGGCAAATGGGCTATAAGTCTCTTGTGTTTAACATAAGACATAACCGCAAGGTACTCTTAACACCGGGAGGATACTATGCGTGTCCCAACGCCTTGTCATAAGATAGAAACAATTCAGTGACATGTGCTTAGCCGAGATCTCCATCTCTTGTTGAGGGGTCTTGCCGATCTAAAACACTGTTACTCTCTGGGTCGTAACACGCGTTTGAACGCAATACCATGTCGAGCTGTGCTCCTTCCGCTATGTGGGTAAACACAGCCACCACGAAACTCCCCAAAGGATCGTTCCCAAAAACTCATTTGAAGATTCATCACAGATAATCAAGCATTGACAACCCGAACGAGAACATACACTACTTTCTGACACTTCGTGTCCAACTGACCAACAACACTCGTAACTGATTCATCCATAGCACTCCTCTTCAACTCCTGTTATATCCATCATCCCTATGGCTACACATGCAAAACGATATCAATAGCCCTCCAAATTCGTATTATACTCATTTTCAACCAACCAACCAACCAAAAACACTCATCCTTAATGCTATCTTGTCAGTGGGTAAAGCTGACGCAAACATTCTCGGATTCGTCTTCAACTTGTGTACCAGCATTAACACTGTTGTCTACTGCACTATTCACAGATATCTCTACTGTGGACGTTCGATTCAACAGCATAGAATTAGCGTTCAATTCATGTTCCACAATCCATCACTCACCGGGTATCGCAATTTATGGGATATGAGTAACCAACTCTTCTGGGAGGCTTTAACACCTCCTCAGCCAGCTTCTTTTGTGTGTATTCTTGTTCGCATCATCTCCGGCAAGAGAATCTACAAATCATCTTCAGGGGCTAATATGACTTACCCGTGGTACCATTTTAGCTCCTTTCGTAAGGCTTCGTTTCATAACTTTCGCTCTTCTTCTGCCACATATCCCCTAACAGGGTGGGACTCATCGACCAAGCCTTAACCGTTAGCAACTAAGAATACTCACCAGAATCATATAGCTTTCATCTAGCGTTACCCGGATGTAACCACGAGGAGGTCGGTTAGAGTCACATGTCGAGTATCGAGGTTTCTTATTTGCGTTAAAGGCTGATCAATAACTCCCTCGTCGTACACAACTTTACACCCGACAAATGGGCTATGTCTAAATCCATCAAAATCTAAATGTTTCATTATTACTCGCAGATCTGTGCTTCCACCTGCTATATATTATCCTTAACCGTTCACGTACGACTTCTACTTGCAAAAACCTATCTAATTCCAACTTTAATGTACGGATGTGAACTATCTGCTAGCTGTGATTCTATTAGCTCTCGAAAATTAACAACTACGTGCAATTCTATATCAAGATATCTCTATAATTTATTAAGATCATCTCACATAACTTCGTATGAACGAAAATTTTGCGATGTGAAATTTTGCCATCTCTTGAAGATACGATCATTGGTACTGATGCATAAGATTATATTTACACGTGAGCCTTCATATCCGTTTAATGGGATATCCTTTTCAAATTCAAAAAGAAATAATTCTGTAATTCACATAAGATATAAAAGTTTGGTCTCCGAATGACAGTTTTATATACAATGCATGCATCTTTCGAACTTGCTACCGCCAACTTTACAATATTAAAGCAACACAGAAAATTTTAGGAAACTAGTTTTCCAATTTTTCAATAATATTTAAATAACTGTTTTTATAAAGTCGTTTAAGAACATTATGGCAGTCTTGGGCGACTGTTAAATCAAATCTATGAGAATTCGTTGTAAATTATTAGAAGTTGAGGACATTCGATCATGTTATTCATTCACTATTAAAAATATAGTGAATATTCTATACAGACTCTTGAGTTCATGAGACCTAAACAAAATTTCCACTATTCCTATCAGATAAGAGTTCCGCACAAATGTTTCTAAAAGAATAAACCGATCAATAATATATTAAAGGATTAGAGTTTGTGTATGTTTCCACAATATTCTATACCAATATTACTTCTGTGCTACAAATACAACAAAATTTACTGGAGTTTTACCATTTAGAATCTGAAGTAACTTTATTGATAAGAATTGTGGAAAAGCAACACATTAGAAATGAATGACCTCACAGTTTGTTACTCACCCAATTTTTCAAACCATTTCTATTCTTCACACTACTGTGCAAACGTTAGATATCAGTTTGTCAATCCGTTTGTAGCTCATCGAAATAAATTCCGGATGCCCCATAAACTATATATATTATCGATCCTTATAAAAGGAGAAGTCATTCTGCCTATCTGTTGACAACATTATCCCATCCGCAATAGATCGTGTGGATAGTAAAAAATGTTTAGACGTACAGAACATGTTTATATAGATATGTATCGGTGATCTATATTCGTTTATATTTTTGCTCATTGCATTTAATAATTGTTTTCAATTAGAAAATCACGAAACTATCTTATTAATTTTAAACATCATTGTATAATATTCGGCACAGCATAATTTCACACTCATAGGGCCATTATTACAAATTGCCTTTAAAGTAAATGTTAGTAGAAGCTAAAATAAGCAATAATGTGAACTTTTAGTGTTTTTCGCTATAACAACTCCCAGTAAAATAAAATTAATATTTTTGATAATGTGACAACACCAAAAGAAAAATCGATTAGTTTTGACCAAACGAATTTGTTTATAAAAATACGTGGTGCAACGTACTTTTATTGATTATCGTAAACAAACAAACTAACAATAACATTTTGTGAAATTTGTTTTTTTTTATATATTTGTGTGAATTTATTCTTCTTCTTCATAGATCAGAAAATGTGGCAACATTAAAATACATGAACCTTATGTTAAAAGCTAAAGGCAATACTGTCTTGCATTTATGTTATCGGTCACTTTTAGTTTAAAGTACACTAACGAGACACTAATAATCTGTGCGATAACATCCCTAGTTTAGCTATATAAGGTTTTCAGTCTTTCAATGCGGGAAGTTACATAGCACGCGTTATAAACTTATTTTATTTATCATTGTTGGTCTTTTTTTTTTTTTTTTTTTGCTATTTCTACACTCAATATTTCCTTTTCTACACACAAAAACTTTTTTTTTTATTTTTTTCCATTTTCAAGAATTTATTTTGAAAAAGTTGAAAGTTGGTGAACTTTTTTCGGCATAATCTTTCTAAACTTATTTATGCAACTTCAGCTTTTATGACAGTACTCCAAAAAGCGTGGAAGTGTATAAAGAAAGTGCGTTGTGTACCCCTTCAACTTAAATTAATCTTAATCATAATAACCAACAATTTGTTACAAGATCTGTTTACACATTTTTTTTTTTTTTTTGTCAAAAATATGTTATTAGAATCAACAATTAAAATCAACAGTAACACTGTGCAATGTATAAAATTCAAATTCCTTCTCGTGTGCAGTTTTAAAAGTACTTATCGCAACTAACAAACCTCCATTTGACTTTTGCTAGTTCAGCTGCTGTACGGATTTTATGGCCTCATGTATATTTTGGCTAAAACTTGAATTTTCCGAAGAACCTACAATACTTCTCACGGCTATATCTCGGTAAATAATTGAAATTTTGTTTTTCTGTCTCAAAATTGTTAAAATGTCGAAAACTTATTTTGGTATTCCAAGTACTTTCGTTTTGTATGAATTAACCATAAACACGTTTGTAGTTACCAGATTTAGCGCACAGTGATAGCAGCAGTAAAATTTAGTAGTATTTATTCTTTATTTTCAAATAACTTTATAAAAATTATATAATTTATAATTATATTTTCAAATGTTAATAAGGAATATAAATTCAAAATTTTAGTTAGTTTTACGTATTAAATTGTTAAAAATTGTATTCATCTTCAATATTTTTCTGTACTGTAGAGCATTGTACCAGATTTTTCCACCCGTATATGCCGTTTAAATTTTGTACGATCTGGTAATTTTCTAAAAAATTGTTTCCAAAGAAACGTAATCTAAATTCTCTTAATATTGGACAACGGCCTATGAAATGTTGAATGTTTTCTGCCTCATTTAAGTTGCATAAACACATAAGCTAGACCTGTTTGACGCAAAACGTGTGTCATTTAACTCAATTATATCACATCTGGCTTTCAAGATCCACACATTTTTGGTTTGCGTGTTTACATCCATCCTATAATATAAACCTTAAGAGAAATCAAAGTTCTTGCAGAATCTGTTTGTATCAAGAGCACTTTGCAAAGTTTTGTTGCAATCCTCAATTTCTCCAATAGTTGGCTACATCTGCTTCTCCAGTAAAAATCTGATAGATTTTCATATTCCCAGCTCACATTAAGGTGTTGACAAAGTTGATTTTTGCTTTTTACCCATTAACTGCAGCGTTAGCTGGTGTGGCTGGTGTGTTTAAATCGTACTCAAAAAGAGTTCGGCCTATATCTGTGGTTTTCTGGAATAACCGCGTGTGTCAATTTTTGTCAGTTTTGAGTTAACGATGCCAAATATATTAATTTAAACGCTCTTTACACGTGTTCAATTTATTTAAAAAAAATATTGACCATTTCTGATTTTTTCTTTAAATAAGGACGTAACTTAAATGTTTATTAAATTAATTTGCCGCACTAACGACGTATGTCAACATACGTTTGATCGCTGATAAATTATTTTCTTAGAAAACGACACATAGCGACATACGTTGTTATTAATGAAAATAAATGCAAAATAATTTTGGATTAGTTTTCAGTTTATAACCACTTGTAAAAATTTCTGTGTTTATTTCTGTTACTTTTTGTCACTATTATTCTTGATACGTTGTTATATTCTCATCCGTAGTCCCGTTAACTTGTTGTTGACGAACAAAAAAATTCATTTTTCAAGCAACGCCAACTTATGTCTACATGGGTGGCTGGTTGTCGACATAAGTTGTTTTATCTGCACACACTTTAAGTGTAATTTACATATTGTTTTTTCGTCCTTCTCTAGGATCTATTCCTCTGAAGATTTTTGACTCAAAATTTTATATAAAGTATTTATTGCCTATATCTACAGGAATGTTAAATAAAAAGCTCTAAAATCTTTTTCTTACTTAGAAAACTATTCCAAGTTGCGTTTATACTGCTCTTTGCAGAATTATTTCTATTCTCAATATGTTGTCTGAAAGCTATCCTCGGAGTGTCATTCCTTAGTAACATAAACTATGTACAATAGGGATACAACTTTTTTACAATTTTTAAAAATATCAAAATGGCGCTATCCATACCATGTAGTACATAAAAAAAACAATAAGAACTGCATCTTTAGATTTTCGATATCGTTAAAAAAAGTTCCGCGTCAAATGCAATTAAGTTTGGGATCAGTAAGTTCTAAAAAAATAAAAATATTTTCTTTACAAATTCACTAAATGATAAATAAATTATAAGTTTTTCCATTAAATATTGAATAATATTCTCTATAAATTTAATTAATCGTGATAAAATATTGCGACTTACCTACGCTGTCTTATGCAAATTTGCGAAATATTATAATTTATTGCTAAAAGTATAAAAATATATAAAATTTTTTTTAACTAACTTTTATTTATTTTTGAGACCTATTGATTTCAAACTTTATTAAACGTGGTGCGAAAACTTTTTTAACAATAGCAAAAACCTAGTGACGAAAAAATTTGGTCAAAATACTTTTTACTTGTAAAAGAAAAAAATTTTTATAAATAAAGCAGACGCTGTCACTTTTGATATCCAAAAATTGTATAATACTCCAATTTATATGTTTGTTGTGCATTAATTTTATAATAATCGAATTTAAATGTTTGTTTTCGTTCAAGTTTTTAAAATGTCTTTTAAACATAGCGAAATTGTTGCTCGAAAAAACGCGGATAAGTGGACCTTCAATTTAAAAAATTCTGAAAATAAATGTAAAAATATTCCAAGTATCGACATGGCGTTATATGAAAAAGAAAAAATTAAAAACAGAGAGGTATAAAATTATATCACAAGAATTATTCGATTTATGGACTAAACTAAATATTCCGAAATTGGCTACCAAATCTATAAGAAGAAAAGTGGAATGTTTGATTCGTGCATACCAGATAGGTACCAAAACTTCAAAAACTGCTGAAAAGTTTGATAACAATTTTAATATTTCGTTCGAAAACATTGCACCAAAATCTGAAATACGTGTCCAAGATTCAGACTCCGACTCTGTCCCAATGCTCAATGATGGAGACTCCGACTTTTTCTCAATGACCGATGATTCATTTGAAGATGATAACGATTATATGCCACCTTTAAGGCTTGAAATAACAAAGCGATTAATAAATCCAGCACTAACGTTAGTAAATACTACCAAAGTAAGTACTAGGAAAGCTGCAAAAATATGCAAGGAACTGGCAGAATCAGGGGTCGATATTGCAACTCCTTCACAGCAAGCAATTTATTAAGCTGTTTATAAATCTGCAGAGACAAAGGAATAAATGATGTAAAAGTCTTTACAATATGAGAATTGGTTTCTCCATTTCGATGGTAAAAAAATTGGACGACAAGAAGTACAGGTAGTTGTTGTAAAAAATGAATCTCAAGAAATAAAAGTAGTTGCATTCGTTCTGGAAAATGGGAAAGCGATAACTATTTGCAATGGCATCAAAGAAACCCTAGAAAAATTTAATTTGATGAAGTCAATAAAAATGATAATTTGCGACACAGTGTTAATACAGGAAAAACTAAAGGGTTGTAACACTACTGCAGAACCATTTTAAATCAATTTCTCTGCCACCGTCGCAGTACATTGGATGTCAGCACCATGTGTTGGATTTAACACTACGATACCACCTCACCAGATATTGCATATGAATTCGTTTCAGAGTTGATAAACAATTACAATACATTAAAACACGAATATCAGCAAAACGAGAAACGGCTATATGTTGGAAATTTAAAGTGACGTGATGATATGCAATATTTATATGAACTAGGACAGGCTTTTAATATGAAGCACAATAAATTCCCATTTATAAACTTTAAAACTGTACCACCGATTAGTAATGCTAGATGGAATTCTAGAGCAATTCTTGCAATTCCAGCTTACATACTAATTCCAGAATATCGTAGCAAATTATATGCAATATGCGAATTTATATTTGGCCCTTGGTACAACATTTCGTTTTCAGACCATTGTTACAATAAAAATGAGTTCGAAGCTTTAAACAAATCATTATAGGGCTTTACTAATGCTCAGAAATGCTTTCTAAGACATTGGGTGAAACATGAATCAAGAATTCCAAAAACACAACGCAGCAACATTTGTGCGGAACGCGCCATCAAAGTCGTACAAGATATTTTCCCCCAATGCAAATCAACACGAAGTCTTAATCTTAAGTTAGTCACTTAACAAACATAGTTTTTAGATTGTGATTTTGATTATAATCATATAATTACATTAAGAAATGTAAACAGTTAAATAATTATAAAATAAAAAATTTTGATAAAATAAAAAATTTTTAAAAAATAAATAAAAAAAATCTTAAACGGCTTTCAGAAATCAGCTTCGACGCTAACGTTTTTGTTCCGAACTGACCTGTGGAAACATTTTTCGGTTTCAGCACAACATCGGCTACAGCGTGGTGATAGGGCCTTATTTTGGTTGTACCCCTAATGTACAATCTTTATATCATTGCCATGAAAAGTGAATTTTTCTTCTCTTGCTCTCATACCTCCATTTCCAAACACCATAATTTCTAATTTGCTTAGGTTGACTTCCAAATTCCATTCCTGACAATATTGTTCCAGGTTTTTTTTATAATTTTCTATAACGTACTTAATTTGTCTACCATGATAACAATATCATCTACATATAATAATAATCTGATGTTAATATCATCTATATAAAGACCTCCACCCAATGATTCATATATATCATTAATGTAGAGAGCAAATCGTAATGTTGATAACAGACAGCCCTGGTTAACTCCGAATTTTATTTCAAATTCTTTCGATATCTTCGTTCCAGTCCATACCACTGATTTTGTAGTTTTGTAAATAGATTCTAAAAAGTTCACAATCTTTGTTGAAACACCCATTTGATGAAGTTTATAAAATAGTAATTTTGTAGACACTTTATCGAATGCAGCTTTGAAGTCAACAAAAAACGCATACACTTCTTTCTTCTCATGAAACTTCAAATGCACAATCGCCGCAATGTTATATAGATTATCTTCTGTTAATATGTTGAATTTTTCAGCCCATTCATACAATCTTTCATTTATCACGGCCATAATAATTTTCGCAATACAGTTCATAAAAGATATACCTCGGTAATTCCTTGGCATATTGGATTCGCCTTTTTTAAATATTGGGAAGATTACACTTATTATGAAGTCATCATCTGCAGTCCCCATATCTATAACATGATTATATGCTTTTATTAACTCTTTTAGAAGTTCTCTTGGTTTGTTTTTATTCATACGGCACTGTCGATACCTGGAACTTTATTATATTTTGCCTTGGCCAAAGATCTTATTATTTCTTCTATTGTTACTAGCTGGACCCGGCAAACGTTGTTTTGCCCTCAATGAATTTTTAATTTTAGTTAGAATCTGTATATATCTATATAAAAGAACGTTTGTGCATTTGTTACTATTAATAGAAAACTGTTAAAGAAAAACCATGTTTTATTTATTTAAATTAAAATAAATATTTATTGTAACATACATACATACATATGTATAAGAATGACCAATATATTTCTATTATTGTAATTCTAAAGAGAGTGAACAATATTTTCAGTTTTATTATTCTGGCAGTAAATGGATAAATTTGCTGGCTTTCCGACACGGAAACAACAATCGTTTTCGAGGTCCAAACCACATATTTGCAATGATTGTCCTTGAGATTTATTAATGGTCATGGCAAAGTCCAATCTGTTCGGAAATTGCAATCTTTTGAATGTTATCGGTGTGTCGGTAGGAATCATAGGAATTCGTGGCAGCAAGACATGTTCTCTTTTAAATTTGCCTTTGAGAATTGTGGCCTCAATAACATTGGGTATTATTCTCTCAACAACTAATCTGGTGCCATTACATAGTTTCGGAGCGTTGAGGTTAGGTAGCAAAATTATTGGAGAACCAACTTTTTATTTTAATAAATGTGGATCGGGCACATCAAGTGAATTCAAAAATACTGTTGGATAAGTGACTGCCTCATTTTTTTCAACAAAGAAAAGAAAACGTTTCGGAATCGATCATGTCCTGAATTACAACATTTATATTATTGACATCGAAATTTTTTGTGGCTAAAATAGTTCTTTCACTTAACCAAGTTAGTAGAAAATTGGTCAGCCGTTGGATCATGGATAATAAAATGAGAGCTCCACCAAAAAGTCTTTCATTGCCTTTCAAACCTTTTAAAGTTCTATGAGTGCTTCTAAGGAATGTTTGTAAGCCATGTTACATTAAGCCATGTTACATTTTGCAGAACTTTTACCATACCGGAATGTGTTTTTGTATTACATACGGCATTCTAATTCGTTTGTACGTTTAACGGTGATTTGAGTGCTGTATGAGCTGTACGACCATCATGCAATAATGTTGCGGCTATTCCGGAGGAAGCAATAGCCAATGCAATTTTTCCTTACTTTTTGGTTAGAATGTTTATATATAAAAACTTTTGTGAATTTTGTAACTTATAAAATTTAAATAAATTCGACAACTCATTATTTTTTGAACGCCAGCGCCATCTACCGGGTCCAACAAAAAAATTTTTGGCATCATCTAACATACATATATGTATATTCTTAGTTTCAGTAAAATCGCACCGTAAATAAGAATATTCCAAATAAATTTACCCCAGCGCCACCTATCGGGTCCATTTATACATACAAAAATTTCTTATGACGAAACGTACTCGTACATACGTTCTGAAATCCAGTCAAATCGCACTGAAAATAAGAATTTTGTTTAGAACTTGACCCCAACGTCTGCTAGAGGGTTAATGCTAAAAAAAAATACGGAAGAGCTCAAACCGAACCTATGGTGTGAATCTTAGCTCGACAGCTCTTATGGTTCTGGAGATCATTCGTTACAAACAAATGCACCAACGTTTATATATATATAGATTGTAACAGATCTCGGTAGAAAATAGCTTTCGATGTGTCCTCCGTTGAATGCCATTTAGTGAAATTTTGGAGAACCGATCTTTTTGTTGTCCAAAAGTGTCCGGTGTAAATTTTATATATTTTCTTTTTACTAGATCTTGTGAATGTAAAATGGCCACCATCTTCTGCCACTTTTGGCGACTCTCATTTTTATTACACTTTGTAGGTACGATGTCAGTTTCAAAACGAGAACTTTTAAGTATGGTATAGCGGAGCTGTTTCGTTTAAAAAATTTTTCGCAGAAGGAAACCACATATTTAGTAACATGATAGATAAAAAAAATAAATTTAACGAAGAATAGAATTTTTTAAATTTTTGTTGTGAAGTTAGTTGAATAATGGAAAAATTCGCGACCTTATTCAACTCGCTTCTGCAGACCAACGAAAACTAGTTGTCAGAAGGAAACATCGAACGTAATCAATACTGAGGTTGAGAGTGTTGAAACTAAAATGTCGAAAATTAGATCAACAAGTCTGAGTACATTCCACGTTCATCACAAGTTCTACATGACAATGAGAAATGGCAAAGTATTTAGCACTATTGTGGAAATATCATCATAAACGAGTGGAATTTTTTAAGCTACGCCATGATGAACGATCTAAATGTGATCCAAAATCTAGCAGTAAATGAAATTTTTTACCAATTTGGTTTATCCACTCAACACGCGTGGGTTCGTTGTTTCGAGTGTTTCATTCATATTTCATACAGGCTTCCCATTAAAAGGTGGCAGATTCGTAGATCCGATAAAGTTATCATACAAGCCGAGCTAAGATCGAAAATGACATTACTAGTGGATATAGCTGGTTGTGGCAACACAGCTAGATGGTTCTTTCAACAACATAATTTAATTGCCCAAATAACAGGCGTTAGTGAAAATATTATTATAAGATTTAGCATAATTCTGCGTGCTATTGCTTGCGGATACAATGCTAATTCAGATGATTTTCGGCAATACGTATTTGAAACAGCTCATATATATTTAAATGAATATCCATGGAACAAAAATTATAAATAATATTTCGCTACCAATTGGCGTGATGTCCGAAGAAGCACTGGAGATTAGAAATAAAGTATTCCGAAATTCCCTCTTGCATCACACACGTAAAACTTCTCGACTGCATTCAATGGAGGATCAGCTGCATGCACTATTATTAAGATTCTGAATAATTTCTGTTAACTGTTTTTATACCCTATACCGCTATGTGGTTTGGGTATAATGACTTTGTGCTGCTGTTTGTAACTACCAAAAATATTTGACCTAGATCCATCTTTTATTATACCGATCGAATCAGAATCACTATCTGAGTTGATTTAACGATGTCAGTCCGTCCGTCCGTCCGTCTGTGTGTCCATGTAAAGCTTGTAATTAAACTGCAGGACGCAAATATGAAAATATTTTGACAAAATTTGGTATATAAGCTTTTATCGGCCATGTGGAAATTGGTGGGAATCAGTCCATGTTCAGACCTAGCCCCCATACAAATGACCCCTATGAATCGACATAAATTGCCATAAGATACAAATTATCATATAAATCTTATTCAAATTGGGTTTGTATGTGTTTATTACATCCATTAATCAGTAGTCCAAAAATGATCTCAATGGGACAACTCTTAGTCATAGGCCCCATATAGAGCTGCTTCCCGATCTTCACTTAAATCTATCAAAAAACAAAAATATTGCACTGATTCTTCTCAAATTTTGTTTGTATATATTTTTCCAAAATACAAGAGACCTTACCAAACATGGTCAGGATCGGTCCATTATTGGGCCTAGTCCCCATATAGATATAGCATCCGATATGAAATTTTTCATATCTGCATCCAAAAAAATTAAGAAAAACCACTCAAATTTGGCTTATGCTTATTTTCTATATCCAGTTAGTTGGGTCTGAGAGATAGGGTCTCTAAACGCATGGTATAGGGTATCATATAGTCGGCCTAGACCGACTATAATTTTTTTACTTATTATTATTATTATTATTATTTATTATAATTACTTTAAAAAATATTTTAACGTTTAAAAATTAAAATACAAATAATAAAATTAAAAATTGAATTACATATTCAAACATATATATATATATATGTTCCCGAAACTCCTATAAGGAGCATAGGGCCCGAAAAATATTGAGGTTTCATTAATAAGTGTTATTTAAGATGTGGTAGCTTATTAGGCTTCCGCATCCGATCCTGGTGCTGGGGCTGCCAGCAACCTCCAGGCAGGCAATTTGTAAAGTTTTTCAAAGGCAGAGATTATCCGCGTTTCTTCTACTTCCTGAGACGCCCATTACGAGCCATCAGGATACTTTACAGAAACTAAGTTTCAGAAATTCTTCCTACTGACCTGAGACGTCTTTCGACCATTCAGGTTACTTAGCCGCCTTCTCAGTCTAGCTAGCCTTTGAACGGGTGTTCCAAAGCCATTGCCCGGGGAATACCTGGTGTAAAACCGGAGGTAGTGAGCTGCTTTGACTGTGTAGCAAAGGAATCATACTTGGCCACTCCCAAGTGAGTGGCAATCAAGAACTTTCCACCTTTACTTGTCACAGTCCATTCCCCCAAATTCAAACATAAGTATAAATTATTTTATTGATAATCGAGACAAAAAACGAAATATTGAAAATTAGAATATAGTAGTCCGATTTGTCAAATGTGTGGCAAATACATTAGGGAATGTATAAAAAATTATTCCTGAAAGTATGGTGCCGATCAGATAAGAAACAGCTTAGATATTAATTAAATTCCGCTACATTGAGCGTTTCATCCACTGTGCCTTGGTATAAAAGTTACGTTATTTTTCTTGTACCGCTCAAGAGTTGTCTTACGTAGTTAGAGGATGCCAAATTGGACCAAAAATAAGTAAACACATTGCAAACACTCCCTATTATAAATTTCGGTATTTATGGAGCCCCTTGTATGAAATGAATTGCTTCTTTTGCCGCCACTGAATACAGCTCGCCATATCCGTAACTTTTTTTTTTTAGAAATTTCTCTGCTTTTGGGTCCTAAACTTATCGCTGGCAAGTCCTCGAACATTGGCAACATAAACATTTGGACCCGGAAGCTCTGAAAAATCTGCCAGAACATAAGTTTCGTCGTCCATTATGCAGTTTTCAATTTCCGTGCTCAGTTTTTGGCCTCTAAGTATCTTTGTATGTTTTCAAACGTCCATTAGCTTAAACATTTTTCAATAAGTTTCCTATTTTATTGGCCTTAAAAACATCATGTGGAACTTTCTTTCTTCCCGAACAATGCTTCTTATCAATGGTTAAATTCTCCTAATTGTTTCTAATGCTATATTCAAATGGACAGCAAGATTCGAGGTTCGCTCTCTCTCTTTCACGGTTTGCGCCCTAATCATGATTGAATCTACATGATTCGCCATACAAAATTATGAAAACGAACCAAATTGGTTCATTCTAAATCTAGTTGCGAACCACGAAAAATTTACTGTCACATCCAATTTTGATAAAAGATTATCGCTACTTTATTTTAACTAACTGTCAAAAATATATAAACAAAGAAAAAAACAAAACAAAAAATTAATAAACAGAAACATTTACAAATAAGAAGTATATATTTACATATATATCTTCAAATAAAATTGGAAAAAATGAATAGTCTTCAAATATTTTCACAAAAAATATAAATGTCAAAATGAAACAAGAACAATCGTCTGAACACCAAGGTTCGCAATCGTGATTCAGAGAGACAACTTAGTGGTTCATTTTGCCGTCTGAACATGCTATAATAACATTTGAAACAGTTTGACGGCAGACCTTTGATTTTTTTTAGGCATATTAGGCACCCATTTTAATCGAATTAACAACAATTAGCATATTTTTTTTAAAGATAACTTATGAAAAAAAAAAAAAAATGCTTGCGCAAAAAGCTAAGAGGAAACGCGTGTTAAGATTCCGTCGATCTCACTCCTTAAAATTTCAAATGCACAAATACTTTTCCTATTTATTTTTTTTTTTTTTCTTTTTTACGTTGTTTGCCTGTATAAAATTTTTTAAAGCCAATACCTTAAATAAATTTAAAAGAAGCTTATAAATACCTTAATATTTTTATGTATTATAAAAAGAAAATAATTTGGGTGAGTGTGTTAAAGCCCATGACCAAAAAGTGCAAGTACGAGTGTATGTGAGACAGACGCAGGTTCAAACCTTACGAAAAATTTCATATTGAGACAATATAATCACTGAAGAGGCTCTGATTAAGAATACAGAGTAGTTATGATGTTTATAATTATATGCTTTTTTCTTCTCTACCATGTACAATTAAAGACAAAATCAAAATTTGCATATTAATTTTAGTATTAACTTAATTTTAGTATTAATGACATCTATATATATAAAATTCATTTTCTGTTTGTTTGTTTGTTTGTTTGTTTGACCGCTATACAAATTTTTATTTTTCAACGGATTTTCCTGAAATTTTGTACACACGATGTCTATACCCCACGAAAGGTCGTCATATACTTTTTACCGGCCACGCCTACTTTTACGCCCACTTTTTATGTAAAATTCATTTTCTGTTTTGTTCATATTTGTTCACTATACAAATTTTTATTTGTTAACAGATTTCTCTGAAATTCGGTACACACGATCCCTGTACTCCAGCTAAGGTCGCCATATACTTTTTATCGACCACGCCTACTTTTAAGCCCACTTTTTATATACAATTCGTTTTCTGCTTTTTGGTATATTTGTTCGGTATACAAATTTTTATTTTTCAACGCATTTCTCTGAAATTTGGTACACACGATCTTTGTACCTCAGGCCAAGTCACCGGGTGATTCTTGCGGCCACACCTACTTTTACGCCCACTTTTTGTATACAATTCGTTTTCTGTTTTTTGGTATATTTGTTTGCTATACAAATTTTTGTTTTTCAACGGAATTCTCTGAAATTTGGTACACACGATCTCTCTCCTACAGGGAAAGTAGACGTATTCTTCGTACCGGTCACGCCTACTATTACGCCCACTTTTTGTATACAATTCATATTCTGTTTTTTGGTACAGTTGTTCGCTACACAATTTTTTTTAACGGATTTCTCTGAAATTTGCTACACACGATCTCTGTACTCCAGAGAGGTCGCCATATGATTCCTGCAGGTCACGCCTACTTCTACGCCCGCTTTTTATACAAAATTAATTTTCTGTTTTTTGTATATTTGTTCACTATAGAAATTTTTATTTTTCAAGGGATGTCTAAAATTTGGTCACACGATCTCTATACTACAGGGAAGGTCACCATATGCTTCTTACAGGCCACGCCTACGTTGCACCAACTTCTGTGTATATAAAACTTATTTTTTCCGTTTATTTGTTTCTTTATTTGATTGCTATAAAAACTTTTATTTTTCAATGGCTTTCTTCGAAATTTAGTACATATTCCAGGGAAGGTCGCTATATGATTTTTACCGACCACGCCCACTTTTACGCCCAATTTTCTTATAAAATTCATATTTTGATGTGTGGTATATTTCTTCCCTATACAAATTTGTACGTTTCAACGGATTTCTCTGAAATTTGGTTTACACGGAAACAACTACACTGTGAACAAATTCCCCAAACTTAAAAAAAGGCACCCAAAAGAAATGAACAAATTCCCCATTTTTTTTTTTAATGGAAAGAAAAAATTAACTTATCCCCAAATTCATTCTTAAATTTTTACATATTTTTATTTAATGAATTTTGTTAAATATTTATTTTAGTAAACATTTGCATACTGCTCTCAATATATGTCCGACAATAAATGCATTTAAAATGAGTATTATTTTCAAAATAAGTTGGCAACAGCTGCGCGGCAGCGCAGGTGTGGTTGCCAAACGCGCGGAAGCGGCGCGCGGCGTGCGACCGCGGACTCTGACGCGACGGGTGCGGACGCGACCCGCTCTCGAAACACAGCTCAACTAAAATATCGCAATGCTCTAAAAAATATGTTTTAGGAATTAAAATAAGTTAACGAGAACTAAGCGGAGGCACGGGAAGTAGCTGTGAGGAAGCGGCGCGAGGCGCACGGACGGGACGCACTCGCGGAACACAGCTCAGCTAAAATATCGACCGCGGACTCGGACGCGACGGATGCGCACGCGACGCGCTTTCGGAACACAGCTCAGCAAAAATAACGCAATGCTCTAAAAAATATGTTTTAGGAATGAAAATAAGTTAACGAGAACTAAGCGGAGGCACTGGTAGTAGCTGCGAGGAAGCGGCGCGAGGCGCGCGGACGCGACGGATGCGGACACGACGCGCTCGCGGAACAAAGCTCAGCTAAAATATCGCAATAATCTGAAAAATATATTTTGGCGATTAAAATAAGTTGACAGCAACTGCGCGGCAGCACGGTTGTGGCTGCCAAACGCGCGGCGCGCGACCGCTGACTCGGACTCGACGGATGCACACGCGACGCGCTCTCGGAACACAGCTCAGCTAAAATATCGCAATGCTCTAAAAAATATGTTTTAAGAATTAAAATAAGTTAACGAGAACTAAGCGGCAGCACGGGTGGTAGCTGCGAGGAAGCGGCGCGAGGCGCGCGGACGCGAATGCGACGCGCTCGCGGAACACAGCTTACCAAAAATATCGCAATGATCTGAAAAATATATTTTGGCGATTAAAATGAGTTGACAACAACAGCGCGGCAGCACGGGTCTGGCTGCCAAACGCGCGGAAGCGGACGCGACTCGCTCGCGGAACACAGCTTAGTGAAATGTCGTATGATAAATTTTATCTACGTATGTGAAATAATTACCTGTTGATCAAAATAGGCCACACATATACTATAAGCAGTTGCTTAAAGAAACCTTGCGACACAATATTAAACGTCGCATTAGTCTTTCATTTCTGAAACTTGAATTTGACGTCTCTGCTCAATGATGATCACTTATTGAATGAATTAATTCAATTTTTAAAAGTTTGGATTCCTTTAATTTGCGGCCCATTCCGTTATATTTGATGTTTATAAATAAACTGAAAAAAAAAACCTAAAGCGGTTTCGCACGTTATTTTTGAAGCATTTTTGCTGCAGCATCTTATAAAAAACTTCTAAATTAAAAAACCAAAAACTTTTTAATTGAAATAAAAAATAAATTTACTGCCCTAACAAATTTTTGGGGAGAAAGTTCATTTTATTGGGGAATTGGTTAATTGGGGACTAAGTACTCAGCGCCTGGTAAGCATAGTGAACCATTTTTCAAGTCAAAGGCCTTTTCATCCCGGGCATGACCGGGTAAAAACAGCTAGTTAAAAATAAAATAATTCAACTTAGTTGATTTTTTTCTTATTATTTTTTTTTTCGAAGTATAACAGCTTTAATTTTAACTGTACGGATACCTTTTCCAGTAAGTGTATATCTTATTTTATCTTTAACTCATCAATTTAAAATAAAAAAGAAATCACAGTCCCCTCCAGATATTAACTTAAGTCTGCCTAAAGGTAAATAAATAATAAACATTTTGAAAAAATAAATTTAATGACCTAATTAAGTATGCTGGAAATCTGACCAACTTTGAACTTGAATCCTTATCCCTAAACTTATGTTTTAGAGTGCCATATAGACGGCCATGACCGACTTTAGCTTTCTTACTTTTTTAAATTTAATTAAATTTGCAAAGCATTATATAATATCCAACTGCGCTCTCCAATACAGCCTTTAAGCTATGCCGTAAAATAAGTAAGCAGTTTAACTAAATAATAATTAATATTGTTGCAGCCGAAGTTGTAAAAGCTCGGGTTAGCTACTGGTTTCTTTAATAACATACTCACTGTTCAGCTGAGATTAATAAATGAACCATAAAATCCATTCAAGGGAATATAAAACTTTTGCGAACATACACAATCTCTACCTATCTCTCTCTCCCTCTCTCTCTCTCTCTCTCTCTCCCTCTCATTCTTCCTCTGACTGTCTCATTGTGCGAAAGTCCATAAAAAATGATTACTTCTTATTTCATAAATGAGGCTTCATTCTGAATAACATCATGCTTGGAGCCATATAAAAATATCCACGCGCAAAATCTACTTTGATAACACGAAATACTTAAATATCACTCTACACTCTGTGGATCGGTGGAGAGTAAGAACATTGCTGGCTGACTGACCGATTGGTGGCTTTGCGAGTAGTCAGTCAGTCAGTCAGTCATATTAAAGGCCAGATTGGCAGACAGGCAAATAATATTGTCACATAATTTCGTGCTACTCATTAATATTCACATGATGTCGGTTTGAATGGCAAACGAATCTAAACAACAACAACAAAAACAAAATAAAAAGCACAAAAACGCAAAAACAAACAAATCAGCACACAAACCAATGATGTCAATAATTTATGAAAAAACAAGTGAATTTTTTAAATATATTTTTGAAAAGAAAATTTTCTTACAATTTACATCTCCTTGTTGCTCGTTTATGTCATTGGAGTCACCTTCATGGGAGTAATTTTATTTAGAGATTATATATAATAAAATGCGGACATTATCTCGTTATACGAAAATATCCCAGTTTATCTCTTAAACATCTGAAAACGTACAAAATGTTTATGTGAGCATCCAAATAGCTAAATGGGCAACACTGTAACAAACGAATACAACCAATGAAGTAACGATCGTAGATCGATTCAGAAACAATAATAATAATAACGATATTGCTGAAGCTGATGTTTAAACGAGGGGCCGTAAAAAGAAACGGCGCATAAAGAGCAGTATTAGCAGCAACACAGCAACGACAACTGCTGCAGCAACTAACAAGCAGCATTATGATGATTAGTGAGTGGTGTCCTATTCTGATTTCGTGCGTGTCTTGCTTGTTTGTTGCCTTTAGTTTTTTCTTTTCTTCTTGTTGTACTTATTTGCTTTTAAAGTAAAATCTACACAAGTCTGCAGAGCTGTTTGTGAACATTTATGTAATTGAGTTGGAGTGTAGTGGAGTTGTATTTGGATTTAGTTAGTTGGCCTGGTCTGGCCTTTGTGGCTTCACTGTCTGTTTGTTTGTCTGGCAACTGTCACGGCAGCTTAACTGGTATGAATTGTACGCGAATTTGCACTCAACTTTTACCATAAACTGGTTTCATTTCATTTATGCAAGCGTCTCTCGGCTTGTTGAAATGTCGCCAAAATTGTAAGAATATCCATCCATTTGTCTGTCTTTCCGCATCTACGGTCATGCGACCGTCTGTCCGTCTGTGTGTCCATTTATTTATTTCTTTCTATCTGTCTTTAATTTAAACTAAACTTAACTTTAAACCACCACTTAAGTAGAAGTATGCTTGTATGTATGTACTTGTATCGGTGTTTGTGTGGAGAGGCTATTGAGTTCGTATTTGTTATCGGGCAAAGAAAACACTTTAACGACATTTTTATTCTTGCTCCAAAACATTTCTCAGAACATATCAAATTTCGATCATTTTTTTTTTTTTTTTTTGTTTTAAGCAGAAACAATTTAAGTTTTAAATGAAATTTATTGGCAGAAATAAGTGGGGTGTTTAAGTGTTTTGAAAAACATTCTTTTTTTCAAATGTTTCCGTTATTACAGAAAGTTTTTATTCAATTAAGATTGTTGTTGTGGATTTTTTTTTTATTGAGAAATATTCCATTAATGGCTCAAAAATAAAATGTACTAAAAATGTGTGTACAAGGATTTGGTATACATTTGTTTTACACCTTCTTTTTTTTTGTCGAAATGAGTTGAGTAAGCGGAAAATAAATTATGGTAGTAAGAGCCAGTAAACAAGTGTTAATGTTAAACTCTTAAAATTCTTAATGGGATTTCAAAATATAACAAAATGTTAAATTATTTGTCGAAGAAATATTTGTTCTGGGCGAAAAATAAACGATTTTAAACTAATGGGGTGTGGAAAATTAATGTTCTGATATTCGAATTAGTAACTCCAGTTATATTTGTATAAAAGGAAAATATTTTTTTTTTATTATTATTATTTTTCTGTAAAAAATAAAGTCTTATTTTCGATCTTAGTCATTTTAATGATTGAGTTAGAAATTATTCAGGCTTAAGATCAAATGTTTTTACTTTAAGTAAAGCAAAAAATGTTGCCACATTTGCTTCAAAATTTGATTATGCATGACGGGTTATACAGGTGTTTCGGGTCGAGTCACCAACCTTCATCAGTAACCAAAAGCAGTAGATAGTTTGTTTGGTAAAAAGTTAAATTCATATGTATACATTTGTTGAAAAAACAAAGTGAAATCCAAGCAAAGAGTTATACTGTTTACAGCTCTTCCAATATAACAAACTAAAATATAATACAACTTTGATTGTATGTGAGTACACATTGCACTCTACAATATACGTGTTTGTTTTTGTCTTGAAAAAAAAGAAAAACAATTTATTTTTGCTAAACTTACGTTTAGCGTTAATGTTTTTTAAAGTAACAACATTTGATTTTGAGCCTGAATAATTTCTAACTCAGTCATGAAAATATTTTTAGCAGAGCCTACGGTCAAGCTCAAGTACTCGAGCTACTCGAGTAGTAAATGAGCTACTCGAACTCAACGAGTGGCTCGAGTAGTATAAATTAAAATTTTTCATGTTTGAAAGCATGTAAAAGATAAATGTAAGTATTTAGTATAACAAATGTATACTTTTTGGAATCTTACAGGTACCAAAAATATCATCCTTAAATTTAGCTTGAATCGGACTGTCGTGCTGGCGTGGGCAAACTACTACTCGAAATAGGTCGACGCCTTTCCATACAAATGTATGAAAATATTCACTTCATAGAAGTTTGACTTTATTTAAAAAAAAAATTCGCAAAATACATGGTATAGTAAAACTACTAAACTAATAAAAACTACTAACTACTGCTCGAAAAAGATCATCCACTTTCCGCACAAATGTATGAAAATATGATCTTCGTACATATATGTTTGATATCAAATTACAAAAAATTTTCCAAGAACACTTGGAAAACGCTCTTAGTGTTTTAATCTAAGTATATGTAGAGAATATGTTGTCAAAATTTTAAAGCATTTCGACAAAAATGTTGATGTGTAGGAACAACTATTCGAAAAAGATAAGAAATTTTGCAAAAATGGTAAAAAAATTATTTTTTTTTTTAATTTTAATTAAAAATAAAAAAAAAAATTTATAATTTTTTCACTGTCTAATTGACCTTACTCACATATGACTCATATTAAAAATTAAGTTATTCCGATTAAAATTGTGCTCTGGGCGAAATTATTTAATACAAATATTTGAAAATTTTTTCTTATATCAAGTTTCATGTAACTTTAAAATAAATTTTTCATCACGACTTGCTAAAATTTTTTACTATTGGTAGTTGCAAATATATCGAGATAATCTTCTTCAAATTTCAAAGTATTCCAACAATAATTGTGCTGTTGTCGAACTACTACTCGAAAAAGCTCCACTACTTTCCATACAAATATATGAAAATATTCACTTCATGCAAGTTGGACATCGATTTACAAAAAATACTTAAGGCATACATGGTACAAATTTTTGCTTTTTAAAGTTGGAAATATGAGTACATTACGTGAACCAAATGTCAAAGTAATCTGGCCAAAAGACTCTTCCCATACAAAAGTGTGAAAATTTGCTTTTATTTCATGTTTGAGATAATTTTACAGAAAATTTTTCATAATGACTTAACCAAAAGTTATATTTTTTAGAGTTAGAAATGTAAGGAGAGGTTTTCTTTTAAATTTCAAACGTTTCCGACAATAATTGTGGGGTGGACGAACTACCACTCGAAAATGCCCGACCACTTTCCACACAAAGAAAACTTTCATTCCATGGAAGTTTGATATCATTTTAAAATACATATATTTTCCAAAAATACATGGTAAAAGTTAATACATATTGTAGTCGCTCATATCAATAGATATGCACTCTATGAATTTTTATAAATTAACTAGTTTAAAAGCAGTTCCTGTGTAAGTAGAATATTCTCTATATTATTTTCTCATTTCTTTTTAGATATATTATTAATTTTAAAAATATTAAAAACCCAAAAACCATAAGATCCAAAATTTTTATAGGGCTACCTTATTTTGCCCCAATAAACCATTGCTCACAACAGGTAAGTAGCATTTCCATTCTACATTAAGGGAAAAATCTTTTATCAATTTTATCAATAATTTATAAGGAGTACAGGTGTCGTTTCAAAACTAAACTTTCTCAAAGTGACCTCAACATAGAGATTTCAAAAAACGACCTAAATAGAATTCAGAAAATTATATAGAGATTATTCAAATTACACAGTTACTGATTTTAAACTCGTTAATTGATAAACAAAAAACATGTAAGAGTGTTAAATTCGGCTGTGCCGAATCTTTGATACCCTCCACCTCGGTTTGAGTAATGATAATAAATGTAAACAAAATATTGGAAAAAGTAAACAATTTGTTAAACTTAATACCAGATTATTTCAGCAAATTCTTTGGGTTGGTTTTCGTCTTTTCTATTATTTCGGATTTATTTCGGTGTTTGCTTTTTGGTCATTGTGGTTGCTGATCGGCATGCATTTAGGTTATATACATAACGGGTGATTTTTTTGAGGTTAGGATTTTCATGCATTAGTATTTGACAGATCACGTGGGATTTCAGACATGGTGTCAAAGAGAAAGATGCTCAGTATGCTTTGACATTTCATCATGAATAGACTTACTAACGAGCAACGCTTGCAAATCATTGAATTTTATTACCAAAATCAGTGTTCGGTTCGAAATGTGTTTCGCGCTTTACGTCCGATTTATGGTCTACATAATCGACCAAGTGAGCAAACAATTAATGCGATTGTGACCAAGTTTCGCACTCAGTTTACTTTAATGGACATTAAACCAACCACACGAATGCGTACAGTGCGTACAGAAGAGAATATTGCGTCTGTTTCTGAGAGTGTTACTGAAGACCGTGAAATGTCGATTCGTCGCCGTTCGCAGCAATTGGGTTTGTGTTATTCGACCACATGGAAGATTTTACGCAAAGATCTTGGTGTAAAACCGTATAAAATACAGCTCGTGCAAGAACTGAAGCCGAACGATCTGCCACAACGTCTAATTTTCAGTGAATGGGCCCTAGAAAAGTTGGCAGAAAATCCGCTTTTTTATCGACAAATTTTGTTCAGCGATGAGGCTCATTTCTGGTTGAATGGCTTCGTAAATAAGCAAAATTGCCGTATTTGGAGTGAAGAGCAACCAGAAGCCGTTCAAGAACTGCCCATGCATCCCGAAAAATGCACTGTTTGGTGTGGTTTGTACGCTGGTGGAATCATTGGACCGTATTTTTTCAAAGATGCTGTTGGACGCAACGTTACGGTGAATGGCGATCGCTATCGTTCGATGCTAACAAACTTTTTGTTGCCAAAAATGGAAGAACTGAACTTGGTTGACATGTGGTTTCAACAAGATGGCGCTACATGCCACACAGCTCGCGATTCTATGGCCATTTTGAGGGAAAACTTCGGAGAACAATTCATCTCAAGAAATGGACCGGTAAGTTGGCCACCAAGATCATGCGATTTGACGCCTTTAGACTATTTTTTGTGGGGCTACATCAAGTCTAAAGTCTACAGAAATAAGCCAGCAACTATTCCAGCTTTGGAAGACAACATTTCCGAAGAAATTCGGGCTATTCCGGCCGAAATGCTCGAAAAAGTTGCCCAAAATTGGACTTTCCGAATGGACCACCTAAGACGCAGCCGCGGTCAACATTTAAATGAAATTATCTTCAAAAAGTAAATGTCATGGACCAATCTAACGTTTCAAATAAAGAACCGATGAGATTTTGCAAATTTTATGCGTTTTTTTTTAAAAAAAAGTTATCAAGCTCTTAAAAAATCACCCGTTATATGCATGCGTTTCCGGTTATATGACATAACTTCTCGTTTAATTTAGTTTTTGCTAATTAAATAGCTCGCCCTAACCTCCATTGCAAAGGTAATGGTTGTGTAGGGTGGCTACATGCATTAAGTCGTGCTAATTGGAGATGGCTGTATAGTTTCTTTTAACTGGGCAAATATTTCTTCATTGCGGCCATATAGGTCGGATGGAGTAACAAAATAATAACCAAAAAAAAAGCTCTCTCAACGTTTTTATTAAAATATTGTCATATTTGGAAAACATGGAGAATAAATTTATAATAATAAATAATAGAAACAATCTATTCAATTAAAACATAACAATTATCACAATGTTCAATAAATCGCTGATGAAGGCTGAAATGCCAGAAACCGGTCCGATTAAGAATACAGTGCAGTTATGAATTTTTGAAATATATGCTTTCTTCTTCTTTACCACGCACCATTTAAACAAAATTAAAAATTGCATATTAATTACAGTAGTAATTGCAATATGTCTGAAAAAATGACTATAAATCTAATAAATAATCAAATTAGGGATGCCAAACGCAAAAAACCAAATGTCCCAAACATTTTAAATAAAATAATTTGTTCTCTTTATTTTCTGAAAAACTTCAAATTTTCATCCAAAAAAAATTGTGAAAAATAATATATAAATAACATTCTCATCAAATTACGTTTATTTATGTAACAATTTCTGTGTTCGCAATTCGCAATTTGAGGTTTTCTAAAATTCATTGAATTTAAATCAATGTTTTCTGTAGTCCGATTCTGTAAATTTCAACGATCCGACAATCGCAAAATATATAGACAGCTATTGTTTGCACTAAGGATTAAGTGATTCACTAAGTACATACATTTTAACGACAGTCCACAAATCTATTTTTCTATTTATTTAAATTGTAAACGAGTGGCATCTCTGTCAAAATAAGCGAAAAACACAAAGAAGAATAGAAAAAAACAAATTACTTCGTGTTTGACAGGATGATTTTATGTTTATGTTTAATATCTCTATTTTTTTTACTAATATTTCTGTTTATTTATTTGAAACTGAAATAATGAATTGAATATGCTATTTAATTTTTTTATTTATATAAAAAAGTTTTTTAATAGAAGCAAAATATTTTCATTATTTTATGATTTTTATTTATGTATGACGACATTTCAACCTAAAAATTTAAGTTTTTATCAATTGAATAAACAACACAAAAATGGTTGTCGTTTAGATAACAACAACAGCTGTCTTTAACAAAAGCGAATATCGTTTAAAAATTTTACTGATAATTTTGCTATTTTCTTTTTTTTTAACGATTCGACTATCGTTAAAAGAAGTTACTGAAAAGCTATTATGCCAATGCCAAAATTTTTTTTAAATGTAAACATATTTGGTGTTTTCTTTGGAATTTCAATTTGTGTTTAAAGGCCTGTACGCAGCTTGCTAAGGAATCAAAAACTTCATATAAAAAAACGCTTCAGAAATGCTTAAGGAATTTTTCTGTCAAAAAATTTCTGTTGATAGTCCGCAGCTTTTTAAAAAAGTAGTATTGTTTTTACTACTTTTTTTGACGTAAATGAAGTTAGGCAACCCAGGCTTTGAGCAGGAATATCAAATTTTTCGTTCTTTCTGAAAGGAATTTTGACAGGAGAGGTAAGCATAAAAAAAATGTAATATGCTAAAAAAAATAAAAGTTATTTTTCAGTTGCAAACCTGGGAAAAACGAACAAAATTCGGCAAAAAAAAAACAAGAAGCGGATGGGTAATTTTGATACTGAGCTTAAAAAGCGTTTAGCAGGCCAAATAAAGCAGAACCGAAGAATTGATTTGTTTTCAATTTCACAATTCTTAATAATTGACAGAAAACAGCTGATTTCTAGCGTTGCACTGAAAGGTGCTTTTTTTTCTTTAAGAAATATATGAAAATTTTCTGTTAAGATTCCTTAACAAGCTGCGTACAGCTCTTAACGAATAAAATTTATATATTAAAGATGCAACTGATGTCTTCTAAATTTAAAATTATTATTTCCGACGTTTTGATATGATTTTCTGAAATTCAATTAATATTTTATAATTTATAATTGGAAATTTTAATTCCAGTTTTTAGAATTGATATTTTCTAAAATTTGAATGTAAAATTTAAAAAGTGCAATTTTGTATTTATGTGAATAATAATGCTTTAGTAATTATAAACAATTTTTAAAAATTAGATATAACCGCAATCAGATATGTTGTAGGTAAAGCAGAATAATAATTCTATATAACTATGTAGAACTTTTTTGAAAGCAAAAATCTCATTGATAACTCGGTAAATCTATTTTGTAAAGACAACAAAAAGTTAATATGCCAAACTTATGTTCATATTTGTAAGAGAATAATGAAAAAACATATGAAATAAAAGACCAGTCCGTGTATACTCTTAACATTGTGCTGTATGATATCTAGTTGAAAATATTGACATTCATGTTAAAATATAAATAACTATTGCAAAGCTAATTAGAACAAAAACTGTGGCGCCATCTACTGTGGCATAGTCACGCTGAGCAAAATGAAGTGACACTCTGTTAATGCAAAAGAAATGTATTTTCCCCACAACAAAATATTGCAGAATTTTATGTAAATAAAATAATATACCGACTTATTTCTAACATTCAGTTGTTATGGATATACATATATAATATATGTATATTATTTGTATTATTTACTACGTTTATATAAATTTATAAATAAATTTATACATACAATTTTTTTTTGCTATATTTACATTGTTTTTTTTTTATTAACAACTAGGTATTTTCGCATTATTTGCTTTAGATGTTGGTGAATTTTTACTCCCTTTATATTAACTCGTAGTGTCTGCTTGTCGAAAAAGTTTTGGATCGATTTTAACCCCTTTTCCGTGACGCAATCGATCTGAAAGTTTGCAGGCAGGCTCATGGCAATGACAGAAATGATCTAATAAATTTTTTTTTGTGATGCCAAAACAATGGAAACTGTTAAATTTTTCTACCAGAGTTGATAAAAAAAATGTACAAAAGTGCAACAAGTGCAGCTACAAGTCGGTGGACCTGTTCCACCGATTTTAATGATTTTTGAAATAGAAATCTTCCCATGAATTTGGTGAATCATTCCCACTAAAAATGATCACCCTAGCTGTCCTATTGAGTGCGTGATCGTGACAAGAACAACATAGAAAATTATAATTTTTTAAAGACTTTTTTTAGTTCTTCATTCAAATCTCAGGTCCTAATCGAGCGATTTGGACGATTTTAAGTAGCAAACTTCTCAGGATGTTAGTGAATCATTTTTTATGTCAACGAGCACCCTGGCTGCCCGATTGATGTCGTCATAGTGATTTTCACAGACGGACAGACGGACATCGGTATATCAACTCCGGTTATAAGGATCACAAATATATATATTTTATGGGGTACAAAATTTTTTTTTCTAATTATTACAAACAGAAACTTATATATACCCTCTGCGGACTGGAGTGGAGGGTATAATAAAAAACTAATAATTATTATAATTTTCGCATTGATGTATTAAAAATCAAAAATAATTTTTAAAGATGTTTTCTATCCTGTGCGGCTACCCTTATTTAAAATAAAGTACTATATAAAAACTACGCTAAACCTGCAACTAGCAAAAATATCGAACAAATATAATAGAGATTGACATATGTGAATATGGAAATTTCTACCCACTTAATTCTGTAAACAAATTGTAATTAAATTCGAATTTGCCCTCAATTTTATCATTATAAACAAAAAATTATATTTGTTGAAGTTAAAACTTAAAAGTTTTTAATAAAAAAAAAATTGAGAAAATATTTATTAGATAAAAAGAACCCATGAGAAGATGTATTCTTAAAAAAAAAAATAATGTGAATTTTTTTAAACACAATTAACACTTTATATTTTTATTGAGTTAAAAGTTTGAAAGACAAGAGGTTCGAGCAACTTTTTTAATTAGAATAATTAAAATTTATAATTTTAGAAAGTTTTATCTGCTTATAATAACTGATAACCACGGCCGACTTTCATACAAATGTTTGTTGTTAGTTAAAATAAATTTTGAAGAAATACTTTTCCGAATGAAAAGATTTACAACAATATGTCATCGATTTGTTTTGGCATAATTTTGCATATTTTGTTATATATGCATATTTTTGCATATTTTGTAATTTATAGGCATATTTGTAAATTTCATAAAATATGGTTTAAGTATTATTTATAGATATCATACCCTGTAATTTTAATTTAATTTATTATTTATACTTTATTTAAATTAAATTTTATCTGCCACAAACTGGATTTAATATTTAAGAATTAATTTTAAAATTTGTATACTTATTATTAGTTCACAAATTCTAAAATTCAAGAAATTAAAATATGAATAAAAAATTCTTTATGTGTATATTTTAGCACACATTATGATTGTTTCCTGAATTTTAATGTTTTTGGTTTTTACACCAGAGCCTACGATCAAGCTCGAGTACTCGAGCTACTCGAGTAGTTAATGAGCTCAACGAGTAGCTCGTGTAGTAAAATCTAACATTTTTCATGTTTGAAAGCTTGTAAAAAGTTAAATAATTGGAAAAAGATAAATAATTTAGTATAACAAATGTATACTTTTTGGAATCGTACAGGTACCAAGATTTTTATTCTTAAATTTCATTTGAATCGGACTGTCCTGCTGGCGTGGGCAAACTACTACTCGAAAAATCTCGACCACTTTCCATACAAATGTATGAAAATATTCACTTCTTAGATGTTTGACATCATTTCACCAAAAAATTTCCCAGAATACATGATATGATTTTATATAGTTTATATATCTTAGAAAACTTTCCTGAAATATTGGAACATTCTAATAAAAACTGTGGAATGGGCTAACTATTACTCGAAAGAGGCTGCCTATTTTAAATATAATTCAAAGACATTTTTTTTTTGATAAAGTATAAAAGCCACCAAAAGAAAAAACATATATACATCAAAAATATTTGAATTCCTGCTTTCATACTCTTTTATATTTAACACTCGAAATAATGAGCAGATCATGTAGAAATTGATTAAGAATTGATTATACGTAAATGTTTCTGAGTCCTAGCTGGTCGGGAAGTTGTTAACTATTAAATTATTACTAGCAGATTCCAGCGCTCGAAATTCGAGTGCAAACTTTATTTCTCAACTTGGCCAGTTCAAAAACCCCTTTTTTTGGTATATTGTTATTGTGAATGAAGATAACAAACTCATTAACAAACACATCAATAAATTTAATAAACACACACATAGCATATGTGTAATTTTATGTTTGTGTCTGTAGCAACTTTAAATGGAATTTACTCAAAATAAAGGAAAAAATTTAAAAATCTAAAAAGAAATACCTTTAAAATAATATACATTTGGTCAAAATCGGGATAAAACGGTAGAACAAAACATTGGTAACAAGAAATCGCCTAGCCTATTAATATTATAGATAATCAAATTGGAATAAATTGTAAAAGAATGTACTGTCTTCCTTTAGAGCTCTAGATAGTCAAGAAATTTGTAAAATCAAACAAACAGACAAAGAGAGTTAAATAAAATCATATAAAATACTCTCCAATCTTTGTACTATTACATTAAGGCACTTTAGGTCCATTTGTTCTTAACGTAAATAAAAGTTTTCATAGTTTCGGTGGGATTTAAAAAAAGAAGTTTCTACTAGCATAACATGGATAAATCAATTTGTCTCGTCATTCTCACCAAAAAATTTTACAAAAAACAGTTTCTAACAGTTTTTCTGAGTGCATTCATAGAGGTCCACCCAAGACACCTTTCTTTTATTCTAATTTCACAATCTAAGATAAATTTTTACAAAACGTTGCTTTAAATTAGTTTTGTCAGTTCATAGAATTGGTATTCTCAAAAACCAAAATTAAGTTGCTGCAAATAAATCACATAAATACAGCCAAGAAAAAAAAAATTCCTTCGAGCCGGATTTGAACCAGCGACCTATTGATGTCTGCTTTAAAACTATTTTCATAATCTACAGTCCACCGCTCTACCAACTGAGCTATCGAAGGTTTGTACATACGTACATACATAATACGTAGGTATATCACATGATAATGTTTGCAATAATGCGCTGATTTCAAAACTCAAAAAAAAAAAAAAAAAAAGAAAAACTTCAAAAGTATTTCTGTTAAGTGGGGGGCAAAGATCTCAACCCAACACATTAAAGATATACATAAATTTGTATAAAAAAATAACTGAAAATGCATATTAAATTATGTGTGAAAATAACAATAACAAAATGAATATAAAATTTGTTGATGACAAGTGTCGAAAAGCAACAAAAACAACTAGGTATAAAAGAAGAAACACCAAAAATACATTCGTGTCGGTTTGTTTGTGCCACTCGTATCAGTGTCATTCATCAATTGCGATAATTTCAATATATTCGTACAATGTTCAGCCAAAAACAATAACAAATCACACTCACGACCATAAAATAACCAGAGAGGAGTATTAAGGTTTATTTGAATGTATGTGTGTATGTATGTACGACCAAGTATGTTGTCTTATGTTGTATGGTATGGGCATGCGATTGATTGTACTATAGTTATTTCAAAATAATAAACAAAAGAAACTTAAATGTTTGAATATGTAAGATATTCATCGCAACAACAACAGCAGCAACAACGAAAACAACAACAACAACGAAAATAATACAAAACTAAGCAATAATAGCGTGAGCAACTACTTTACTGATGATGATTGTACAAAAATACAGCTACATATAGCAACAACAACAACAATAACGAACAAAGTTAAGCAGAAATAATTGTAAAATACACTCGAAAAATTTTGTCTTGTCGAAATGAGAGAACTGGAAATCCAGAAAATTTTTTATATTTTTATAAACCTGAATATAAACAGAGAAGTGATTTTTGTCTTATTTATACTAATAGTGTAAAATCGGCTGTGATGAACGTTTGATATTAAATTTGAGCTGCAAATTTTTTTAGATGAATTCATACCTATATTCAGAAAAAAATTGAAAATGAAAAAAACCTTTAAAGCTGAATCGGAAGAACCCGATTTAGAACCTTTAGAAAACAATTATTTTTTCCTCATATCGGTAGTGAGAGTCCGATATAAGCAACATGCCAGAACGAAATTTCGAACGGATGTGAATTTTATTATATCTATAATGTTATAGGCTAGACGATTTCTTGTGACCGATGTTTTGTTCCACCATCTTATCCCGATTTTGACCAACCGTATATTATTTGAAAGGTATTTCTTTTTGGCTGTTTTGCAGATTTACAGATTTTTCAATTTTTCCTTTATTTGGAGTAAATTACATTTAAAGTGCTACTAACGCATGCATAAAATTATACATATGCTATGTGTGTTTTATTAAATTTGTTAATGTGTTTGTTAATGAGTTCGTTATCGTCATTCACAATAATAATAAACCATATAAAAGTTGGTTTGTGAATTGGCTAAATTCAAAAATAAAGCTACCTAGAAATTGCACTCGAATTGCGAGCGATGGATTCTGCTAGTATTTTTAATTACACATAGGTAGCTCAAACGAGAATTCTTTAAAATGGTTACACTATTACGGAAGAAATTTATTTTCGATTTTCATAATTATATTCAATATGAATTAAACAAATCTAGAATTTTATTTTAATTTTTGTGGTGAATATACGAAATTGTTGAACAAAGAAAGTGTGTATATTTAAAAAGTGCTTTATTTCAGATTGAAGGGAATTTGTTCAGCTTTAAAACTAATGCCTGGTTTTCATTATGCCATATACATATACTGACAAATACAATTGCCTCAACTGACATCTCGCAATTTTGTAATAATAATGCTGGCTACAGACCAGGAAACGGTTGCTTTAATGTGTTGTAGCAAAAATGATACACACGTATCAACGTTTGCCTCAACCAACCAGAAATATTAAAACTTTTTGATAATTTTCGTTGGTTGATGGAACCGGTTGAAGCAACCGTTGCCTGGTGTGTATCCAGCATAACGTTTGCATTACATCTTATAAACTAACAAAAATGCGTCTGTCAACTAAAAAGAATTTGCCAACATGCTGGAAATTTCATTTTAGATGTTAAATGTTTTTTTTTTTTATATTAACCAACACTCAGGGAATACACACTACAAATGCAAATGTAGTGCATTGGGTTGATTTCAGAAAAATAGGTTATGGGAAGGAGGACAGAGGGAGTGGTGTTTGTGGATAATTGACTTAAATTTTATTAGATTGTAACTGTCAGGAAAGACTTGTGCGTGGAATTTACTCCATATACGGCTAGTTCGACTGATACACTAATTTTCTCTGTAATGCGTTGTGCGATCAACTGAACAGTACAAACAGCGGGTAGAGCGAACAGAAACTCGGGCACCTGGAATAAGTTCGCTATTCTCAGAAGAACATTTCCCATGGTAGTATCTATAGAACAGTGTTACACAACCCACATTTCAACGATGTTGCAACGAGTCATAGAGTAGGACATCCTATTGCCATTAATAAGCATCAACGCCATCCTTTGTACATGGTCCAGTAGCTCAAAATAGACTTTGAAACTCCTGCTCATATATGGGAGTTGTATTCCATTTTCGGTGGGATGTAAGTGGTTAGATATTAATGATCCGATATTAAGGGGATCCAAAGTAGTGAAGTAATTTTTGCACCATTGCCAGAAAGACGTAAGAGGCGTGCGAACTAATTAACTCATACCCCGCTTAAAAATAATAGGGACAGTAATATGCAAGACATACATTTGATGCAAAAGCAAGTAAAATGACAGAATGGCCGCTAGTTAACAGAATTAAATGTTATAAGGCGCGTTCCCAAAAAAGTTGCTAAAGCTCGTCACTGTTGATTGGTTATTTTCCTCTAATCGGCATCTTTACTAAATTTCAATAATTTTCTAATGAATTTAGATCCGGGGATTGTGATGGCCACTTACGATAGTGAGGTTATTGCCCTTAATCTACTTCTTTGTGTATTTTTTGGAATCGTAGTCCTTTTGATAAATGGGTGTTCCATATTGTCTTCAGCGTCCGGTAGCATATTAGTTTCAAGAATTTCATAATACCCTATATACGATGTAGTGGTCCCACACCATTGTGGTGAACACCTCGATCTGAGTTAAACATTTTTTTTTTCGTCAGACCAAAAAGTATTATGCCTTTAGGCCAGTTGACATGCTTTCCACCAAATTTATCTTTGTTTTACGTTCTTCTTAGGCAACATGGATTGTTGATGTATCAACATCAATGTTTAAGTCGCTTTTTATATGATTGGTAGAGGTAACGGCTTTTTCTACCATTGTTTTTGAAACCCCGAGTATCTCTGACAGCTTCCTATAAGACTTTTCTGCAAGTTACAAATAATGCTGATAAAATCCCAAATAAACTTAATATATTTATTAAAGTATTTGTTCCCTAAATAATTAACGTATTGTCAGCACCAGGCAGTTGTTGATTTCATAATACCAATAAATAAAATATTAATGCTGATTTTGTAAGACCAATATATAAAACCTAATTAAAATATTAATGCTGATTGATTTTACAATACATACCACTAAATAAAATAGTAATGTGGATTTTTGCAACACCAATAATTAAAAACTAAACTATTATTGCTAACAATACGATACTTAGCCATAGAATTAAATATGAAAAATTTAGAATGTTAGTCTTTTTCCTAACTTGGCAGGTAAAACAACATTTCAACCAAAAAAAATCATTTTTTAAACTTATATTGTTTAAATTGATTATTAAATTTGGGCTAAACCGGTCTTTAATATTTTTTCAAGTCACAGAGTCACTTAGATCTAGCCATATTTGACTGATAGATGAAGATGACGCTTATTAATTTACATTTCTACTAATAACACTTTTTTACCTTTCCACATACACAAGATAATTAATTTTTTTTAATCGAAATGACACGTTGCCTTTTTAATTTGTACAGCCGTAAACTAGAGAAGAATACTGATGTCTTGGAAAATGTGTACAATTGCTTGGATTTTTAAAGCGGAATTTGCTTAAGTAATGAACGATAAAAAAAAATAATTCCGTTAATTACCGGCAATTCTCTCATTTTTCTTATGTTCTCATCAAATTTTGATCTACCACATCACTGTCCTTATTATTTTTCTGTAAATTAATATGTGTATTTTTTCTCTTTTTCTAGAAACATAGTGTTTGACCAGTATTTAACTTTGAAAAAAGTAATGCAAATCGTCAAATCGAAGCTTTATTCGAGTTCAAAACTATTGATGAAATATAAGTTTTCATAAACAAAAAAAGATTATAAAAAATTATTAAGAAGAGTGTTGTTTAAGCACAAATGCTTAATTTTGCACATATTTTTATATTTGTACCACGGTTAAATATTAACCCTCTTTTGCGTTAATAACTAGTTGGAATCTATTTAACTCCATTTTTTAACATCTTTGTTAGGAGTTTTTACATAGATTCTAACTAGTAAACCCGTTAACGGTACCCTTAAATATACATATTAAACTACTACTAGTTGGTTCTAGTCTCTTTTTGGCTTCTACCGTACCACGACGAGAAACCTTGGACATCGTGATAATACATCTCTTGTACAAAAGCTAAAATTTAAACAACCATATTTGAGATATTTTATCTCTTTTTTTAATACTATCGAAAACTCTGTTTTCTATTTCATAATTTTCCACTTAACGGCAAACAATGAGTGAGCAGTATTTTATGTTTTTTTATTACAAAAGAAATGTTTTGACAGAAAAAAACATTATGGGAATGAAAAAAATTATTAGAATTAGTCAAAATTTCAGAGTATGGCATCTCCTAAATATATTTTTCTATGAATTTACAAACGGAATGACAATATTTACTACACCTAAAGCTCTTATATAGTGGCGTGTATCGGACCAAACTAACGGCCTCATTTCGAATATGTTGCATTTACTTTTCATTTTATATTTGTATAGAAAAATTAAAAATTTTATTTTATTTATTTCGTTTTATCAATTCAATTCAATTCATTTATTTGTCCATAATATTTACATTTTCATTTTAATTTAAATTACATATTTAAGTGTTCAAGATTTTTCTTTTTCAGCTTAATAATAGAATTATATTTATAAAATTTCTATTTACAGTATTATTTGAATTTAATTTTTTTTTAAAACTACTTATACTACTTAATTACAGACTACATGAAACCTAAGATAATGCTAGCTCATTAATATGCACGAAATTAGATTTCATACATCTGGTATTAAAGTTTTGTCTAAGTCTGTTTATCTTGTCTACGAGTGGTAGAAAAAACCAAAGTTTTAACAACTTATTTTGGGCTATTTGCAGTTTTTGAATATGACAAGATGCGCTAGTACACGTAGACCAAACGGGGGCTGCATAGAATATTACAGCGTGGAAAATAGACTTCATGATGAGTTTTTTATTATTAATATTAAGGTACGATTTCCGATTTATAAAAAGGTATATGATACGGGTTAATAAGTTAACTTTATTTAAACTTCATTTTCGGATCGAGCTTACATAATACCAATATATTTCACTTTTTGTTCCCACTGTGTAGAATTATTATTTATAAAAGCCGACAGCCTAAGTTGCTAGTGCTTTAGAATTAAGTTTATTGTAATTTTACATTAGAATAAATACCCAAATAATAATAATAATATTTAGTTGTAATAATGTTGGTCTGTGGTAAATAACATTCTCTCCATTTCCTTGTAGAATATATCGCCTCACAATTTAACACAATTTTCCACTTATTGAAATAAGATAAAATATCAGATAATGCTGTATGTAGATTAGCTATTATATCAACAGCCATAAATTCCCAGCTGAGGATTGCTGTGTCATCAGCGAATATTGATAAAGTACAGTAGTCCATTTGAGGAAAATCATATGTATATAAATTATAAAGGACATGGACCCCTGGGGACAACCTGCCTTTATAGGATGACTTCCAGAATGGTGTGAGCCAATGTGAACTTTAAAAGAACGGGAATTGTTGAACTATGAATTATTTTTGTCAATGCTATTGGGAAGTTTAAATTGATCATCTTAAAAACGAGACCTTCGTGGCAGACTGAATCAAAGGTAGCTTTGACATCCAATAGATGGTTAAAGTTTGTTTTAACTAAATTTCTTATTCCTATCAACGGATGAGCTGTGTTATGCTCTCTGTGGAACCCAAATTGTTGAGGTGGAATAATATTATTGGCTCTCCATAAAATCAGTCAATTTAACTTTAATGACTTTTTCCAAAATTTTACTTATACTCAACAATAAGCTGATAGGACGATATGAAGATGGACAATCAGATTATTCATCAGCCTTTTTAATTGGGATAACTTTAGTTTCAGACAGGAATTTACTATGATTGTTAAAAATTTAATGCCTTTGTTAGGAAGTGCTTTAAGGTATCTCTTATTAATACGTCGATACCAGGTGATTTTTTATTTTTTAAAGTTTTTAATATATCAGAAATTAAAGAACTATTTATTAAGTATACATCCAATGGATAAACTCTTAACAATCTATACGATTCCATAGTATTATTCACTACCGAAGTTGTAATTGGGTTGCCTAGATGGGATGAAGTGTAATAATTAGTGGCAAATATATGCGCTAAAATATCACACTTTTCTTGATTGGTGCTGTATCGAGAATCGTTTCGTTTTTTTTTTTTTTTTTTTTTGAATAGGAATGTTGTTAGCCTTATTTCTTAAGACTTTTGTTAGGTTCCAGGAGGGCGGAGAGCCTTTATCAAGCTTTGACAATAGAGTATCCCACGATTTATTTCTAAATGAATTTGAATTTTATATATTTCGGTTTATAGATTTAAGTTTATTGAAAAGCCACTTAAGATCCCAGGAAGAAAACATTACCAAATAATAGGTTTTAGAAGAAGTAACTGGTTTAAGTTTGCCTGATAAGCTCACTATTTTAACATGGGGACGTCAATGGAGGTAGCTAGTTGCCTAGGAACTCATTATTTTCACTCTGAAAGTAATGCAGTATACAAGGAGCTGGTATGAAATATAAGAAGCTGTAGTAACGCCTTATTTTCATTTTAGAATTAATGTGGTGGGCAGGGGTAGGCCATCATTGGTAATGAAAAAATCAATGAGATGCTATTATGAAATTTTTCCTGGGAACTAACAAATTTTTTCTAGTGTAAATATTTCTATATACATACTTATATCAGTACTTCATAAATGTACTCTACTCTAGACTTTTTTTTTTTGGTTTTTGCACAAAGAGTTGAAAGAAAACGAATACTCAACTGAAATTTGTACGGTTTTGTATGGCGCAGAATCGTGTTGTAAAAATTGTATACAGTTTTTTACACTCAACCTCCCCACAAAACAGGCCCCAACATTTAATATAGTACAAGTATTGTGAAATAGTGTTGAGCAACAAAAAGATGAACAACAAGAAAATACTCTTTATAGAGCTTGGAAAAAGTACCAACTGAGCAGTTTCTTTTTTAATATAACAAAGCGGTATCAAATGGGAAATGGGTTTTTATTTCCCCCAGTACTCTAAAATACCCAAAAATCCCCTTTTTTATATCAGACACACATTCAGTAAAGTTCGACGTTTCTTTGGTCTCTTTTTCCGATCGAGATGGCTACAATTTCTGTTGTAATTTATGTACAAATGAAGGCTACTGTATTTGTTGGAACAGAATAAAAATAAAAAATGTATGTGGGTACGTGTTGTACATATTCCATTGCAATACACTCTTTCGTGGGGAATCGTGTGAGTAGTATGAAACATTTTTTTTATTGCAGATTTCAACTGAAATGACACTCTACAATAAATTTTGAATTTTTTGTTTTTTTATTATTGCACAAACAAATCTCGATTTTGTAATAAATTTCAGATGGGACTTATACTTTTCACACATAAATTTTTAAACTCATTTCAAAAGAAGTAGCGTTATTGTTTGCCAACTTCAAACTTGAAGATGTTGCACAAAATTTGCCTTAGGTCAATATGTCAAGTGTTTGGAAAAAAAAATTGTTTAGTATTAAATTTTATACTATTTAAGAAAGTTTAAGATTAGTTATTTATTTACTTTTACTTGGCCTAGACATAAGCATCAGAATAAATGTCTGAATCGTTCTGACAATGTTCGTCCATCTGTCCGTGGGTTCATTTAAGTTTAGGTGTCAATGGGTTGATAAAGCATTTCATTACTAGCCAGTTGCATCATCATACTTTCAAACATTTTAGTACCTCAAAGTCTTGTACTTATGTAAGATGTTTGTTGTTATGTTTGTTAAATTTATCTCTTATAAAAATTTACCTTGAAGCTATGCAACAACTTCTTTTTGCCCTCTAACATAATTCCTTGAATTGAGAGTACTACGAGTGTTGTACTTGCTAAATTAAACTTACTAAGAAATCATGAAAATCGTTGTACAATTTTTTGTTAAAGCTGCTTCCAATTGCTTATTTAATAAGAAAACATTGCTGGAATAAAGGTTTAAACCAAATACTATGACTAAATTCATTATTCAAGCGAAGACATGAGAGACAAAGCAGTTAAAAAATTACATAAGAAGTTATATTTGCAAGCTTAATGGTCGAAACTGGAATTTAAAAACTTTAATTTTATTTAACGCTTTTACTGAAACTTATTAAGTTAAAAAAAAACAAGTTTTTCGATTTATTGAAAATTCATTATGCACATTATATGTGTACATACATATGTTACACTATGCTACAGAGATGTTTTTACTCCTTCAATGACCTAGCGGAAGTTCTAGGACTGGTTGAGAACATTACAAAACCGTTTTTAAAAAACACCCAAATTTTCAAATTATTTCCAATAAACTTTTTTGAATTACTTTTCCCATTTAACAAATTCTAGCCCCGTCAATTTTAATTCGATTTGTAATTTTAGAAGGAATTTGAAAAAAGATTAATTAAAACAAGCAGATTCCAGCCCTCGAAATTCGAGTGCGAATTCTAGGAAATTTTATTTTTTCATTAAATAAAAACCCTAGAAGTATGCTAATCAATTATAGCCAATGCACAAATCAACACAATGAACAAACACATTAACAAAGTTAATAAACACACACATAGCATTGTATAATTTTTTTTTTATGTATGTGTTAGTAGCAACTTTAAATGCAATTTACTCAAAAAAAGGAACAAATTTAAAAATCTGTAAGTCTGCAAAACGGATAAAAAGAAATACCTTTCAAATAATATACGTTTGGTCAAAATCGGAATAAAACGGTATAACAAAACATCGGTCACAAGAAATCGCCTAGCCTCTTAATATTATACATTTCCAAAACATGAATACAGTTTTACCTGTGTAACAAAAATATATAGAGATTTCATCAAGAATATCTGAAATTTTTACTTTTTCTACATTTTCAGATTTTGACGATATTTATACCCTATACCACTATGTGGTTTGGGTATAATGACTTTATGCTGCTGTTTGTAACTACCAAAAACATTTGACCTAGACCATCTTTTATTATACCGATCGACTCTGAATCATTTTCTGAATCGATTTAACAAAGTCCGTCCATCCGTCCGTCCGTCCGTCCGTCTGTGTGTCCATGTAAACCTTGTAATCAAACTACAGGTCGCAAATATTAATATATTTTGATGAACTTTATTATATAAGCTGTTATCGGCCATATGATGAACGCTGTTGAAATTGGTGAGATTCGGTCCATGTTCAGACCTAGTCGCCATATAAATGTCCCCTACGAAATCGACATAAATTGCCATAAGGTCCAAATTAACATATATGTAGATCTCAGTCAACTTGGGTTTGTATGCGCTTACTATATCCATTAATCAGTAGTCCAAAAATAATCCACATAGGAAAATTTTTAGCCATAGGCTTCATATAGAGCTGCTTCCCGATCTTCAGTAAAAACTCTCAAAAAACAAAAATCTTCCACAGATTTTTCTCAAATTTGGTTTGTATATATATTTTCAAAATATAAGTGATCACATATGTTCAGGATCGGTCTATTTTTCGACCCAGTCCCCATATAAATATAGCACCCGATATCAACTTTTTCATATCTGCAACCAAAAAAATTAATAACAATGCCACTCAAATTTGGTTTATGCTTATTTTCTATATTCAATTAGTTGGACCGAAGAGATAGGGTCTCTAAACCATGGTATAGGGTATCGTATAGTCGGTCTAGACCGACTATAATTTTCTTACTTGTTTTATTATAACGTTTATTTAAACGCAATAATTTTTTGTTAAACAGAATTTTCAACAGAAATAACATGAGATTTCGTTAATGCAAATCGATTGAAAATTTCGATGTTCAAGGTGGTGGAAATCGTTGCCCAACAAAATTAAATTTGTGATCCAACCAGTATCCTGTAAATTAACGAAGCAAAAAATTTAACCACAGATGAATAAAAAATGTTAGTGCCTTTATTGATTTAAGCGGCACTTAGTTTTGGAAGCACTGGTCTCAAGTATCTCTGTTTGTTAAAATTAATCATTTTGATCATACTCATTAGCCATACAGTGGGTGAATTTCGCACTATCCTGACCGATTTAGACAATTTTAGCTCTCCCCAGAATGCACCACGTGGAGTTAAAGTCTATAGGCATTCCTTATGTGTATGTGTATTTGTTGCTACGGTCGCATTGTGGTTGTATTTGCCTTTTCTTTGGCAAACTAACGGACCATAGCCCAATCATGCAGATTTTACGCTGTAGCAGCTTCGCTCTAAATATTTTCCGCTGCAGTACTTGAACTTTGACTATTTTCCGCTGCAGAAGTTTAAATCTATAATATTAATAGGCAAGGCGATTTCTTGTGACCGATGTAAGTTTCACAGTTTTACCCCGATTTTGACAAAAAATTTATCAAGAATTTTTTTTTTTTTGATGACCAGAGACCAAATTATGATGATTGTATTTATTACAGTAAGCTCGTAATAAATACATCAAAAAATTTATCATTTGAAAGGTATTTCTTTTTAGCTGTTACCCAGATTTACATATTTTCATCGTCTGGAAAATTTTTTTGAAGTTATGATCGTTTAAAGTTGCTACTAACACATCTATAATATTAATAGGCTAGGCGATTTCTTGTGACCGATGTTTCGTTCTACCGTTTTATACCGATTTTAACCAAACGTATATTATTTGAAACGTATTTCTTTTTAGCAATTCACCAGATTTACAGATTTTTAAATATTTTCATTTAAAATCGCTACTAACACATACATAAATTTATACATGAGCTATGTGTGTGTTTAATGTGTTTGTTAATGAGTTTGTTATCTTCATTCACAATAACAATAAAGCATAAAAGTGTTGGTTTGTGATTTAGCCAAGTTGAAAAATAAAGCTGCCTACAAATTGCACTCGAATTTCGAGCGCTGGAATCTAGTAGTATATAAAATTATACAATGCTAAATGTGTATGTTTTTTTGTTAAATTTGTTAATGTGTTTGTGTTAATGTGTTGAGTTTGTTTTTTTTCATTTAAAATGAGTTGAATTGTGAAGCATACCTTTAGGGTCTCTATTAAATGAAAAAATAATATTTCCTAAAATTTGCACTCGCATTTCGAGTGTTGGAATCTGCTAGTCTAAATAAATCGGCCAGAATAGCGCGGCAATACACAGCGGAAAACATTATTTTTTTTTCCCGATTTTTATACTGAAAACGGCATTTGCGGCAGTTTTCACCATGATATTCGTGATTATTAGGTCAAAATACGTTAGTATGCCGAATTTTAAACCGAGCGGAGGTATGCGCTTTTCGGAAGAGTATCCAAATTTTTATAGTTTCTGACGTTTTCTATCAACTGATTTTTAAAAACAATTGTTTTTTTCAATGATTTAATCTTATAATTAATTAATATAAAATAATGACAAGAATAAAGTTTTGTGAAGAGTTAAAAATCAGAATAATAGATTTTAAAGGCCACTTTTCACTATCACACTTTGTAATACGACAGGTCAAAAAGTCGAGCGTTATGAAAAAGTCGTATCATGTAAAAAGCTTATGTTAAGAAATTGACAGTCTGTATGATTTTATTCTAAAAGTCCGATGGTTTTAGAAACATTTCTAAAAACTTGCCATTTTCAGCGACCAGAGTTGTTGTTTTTTGGTAATATTAAAAAAAAAAAAGGGTAAAGAAAGACAAAGAAAGTGGAAATAAACTATAAATTTCATAATAAATTTGCTTGTTATGCTAAACAGCAGCAGTCAGATCTGCAATTGTGTAGAGTGCGAAGTCATTATTTGGGTTTCGATTTTTAAAGCTATGCCAAGGCTTAACATAAAATGTGACAGGGAAAGTTAGAAGGGACCTATGGGTCAAAAAAGTCGATTTTTGCTTTTTCGGTGATTTTTATAGTAGACAACATGCTCTTTCTAAGCAGCAAACCACAGCTTCCTAACTGCATTAGTTTTGGCATAAATTAAAATAGACACTTTTGATAAAAAATAGAAAAAAAGAATCCGATGTGACAAACTTTTCTGCAATTGATCAAATTAGAAACTAGAAACTCGGCACTCAGGGGTTTTCGGGGTCGCTGATTACAAATCTGGTATTAGGTTTCAAAAATCCAAAGTGGTTGATCCAATATGGAGGATTGGATTTTTTAAAAATGTATCAGATTTGTTGTTACTCAAAGATTTTTGCGATCGCTGATTATCAAGGTTCAGAAAATACACACATCAAACAAACAATGTTCTGTTCTAAAGCAGCCAACACATATTTTTATTTTCATATGTATGTTTCAAAATTTTGTACGGTGCCGAACACAATCATGACTGTGTTTCGTTTTACTATTTCATTATGTACAGGAACATGTTTCTATCATGTATGTTTTGTTTCGAACACACATAAACCACACAGATTCGAGTGTAACTTTATTTTAAGTTGGTGTTCTTGCACGTGTACTGCTAAAAAAACAGAACATTTTCTTGAACGCGTGCATCTTAAAATTAAAACATTATCCACTTGCGATCGGAAAAATCTGCAACACCCATATAATAACGACAACAATTGTTTCAATCAAATTTATTAAAAATATAAAATAATTCATTAGCAGTTATAAGAAAATAAAAATAAGATTATAATAAATATAATAATAAAAATAAAAAGATAATAAAATATAAAACAGAGAAATTGTATATGTTGTTTATGACTTAATTTCGCTTCCTGCAAGTTTATAAACACTCTGCGAAAAATTGAAGCTTGGAGGAAATACTACTAGACAAAAAACAGAAATAATTTAAAAACAAAGAAATTTTTTTTTAAATTTAAAATTTAAAATTTAATAAATTTTTTTTTTCACTGCCTGTAATTGACCTTAATCGCGGGTGACTCATTTAAAAAAATAAGTCATTCAAATTAAAACTGAGCTCTGGGCTAACAACTAAAAAATCAGCCACTTTTTAAAGTTAAGGATATAATGTTCTGAATCTATAACTTCAAAACATTTGTATAGAAAGTGGCTGATTTTTATCAAGTAGTAGTTCGCAAACAGCTCAATTATTGTCGGAATGCTTTGAAATTTTAAAGACGTAATGTACTCGTATTTCAGATTTTAGAATGTATAAAGATATATCATGTGTTCCTTGAATATTTTTCGTTAATGGATGTCAAACTTGGTTGGAGTGTATTTTTTTTGTATATTTAAGCTTTTTGGAGTAGTAATTCGTCAACAGCACAATTAATACCAAAATCTTTGAAATTTTAAGGCCGAAATGTCCTCTTATTTGCAATTTTATTGCATATAAATTTGTACCATGTGTGCCTTAAATATTTTCTGTAAATCGATCACAAACTTGCATGAAGTGCATTTTTTTTATATATTTATACGGAAACTGACTGATATTTTTCGAATAGTACGTTGCCCATAGCGCAATATCAGTCTAAATGACTTAAAAATTTATATGAGTCATCTAAGGATGACATCGGTTGCAATTGTTGAAAAAACATAAAATTTTTTTTTTTAATTTTTGTTTTTTTCATTACTGATCATTTTCGAGTAGTAGTTCGCCCACCCCACATCTCTCATCCTAGTGCTCCCCTATTTTAGGAAACTAATCTGTTTATATGAGGGCTTACAATATGTATTAATTTTTACCATGTATTTTTGGAAAATTTATTGTAAAATGATGTCAAACTACCATGGAGTGTATGTTTTCATACGTTTGTGTGGAAAGTGGTCGAGCTTTTTCAAGTAGTAGTTCGCCCACCCCACAATTATTATCGGAAACGTTTGAAATTTAAAGGAAATACTCTCCTTACATTTTCAACTCAAAGAAATATAACTTTTGGCTAAGTCATTATGAAATATTTTCTGTAAAATTATCTCAAACATGAAATAAGAGCAAATTATCACACTTTTGTATGTGAAAAGTCTGATCTTTTTCGAGTAGTTCGTCTGAGCCACAATTTTAGACAGATTACTTTGAACTTTGGTGAACGTTATATACTTATATTTCCAACTTTAAAACGAATAAATTTTTGCCATCTACACCTTAAATATTTTTTGTAAATCGATGTCAAACTTGCATGAAGTGAATTTTTTCATATATTTGTATGGAAAGTGGTCGAGCTTCTTCGAGTAGTAGTACGCTAACAGTAGGGGAAGAGGTTGGGTTGTGGCCATGGTTCGGTTGTGGCCACCCCAGCGTATCTTTTGACCTAAAGCATATGTGTTTTTCTTGCAAAAGTCATTTGTGTGTCATGACAGCACGTTCTTTTTGTACCGAGTACCGAAACAGGCAGACGCGTCTGCTTTGTGCTGGGAACAAATTTATTTTTCTGTGCTTGAAAAAGACCAATAATACAAATTTACCCCATTTCAATAGAGTTATAAATCGAAGTGAATAAATTAAAAAAGTGAGTGCAATGCATTTTTATTCAGTAAATTTATTAAACTTTGTGAGTAAATATCGATTGCAACCAATATGTTGACACCAAAAAAAATTGTCACCACATCTCAAGATGGCTGCAAAATTGGGTTGTGGCCACTAAAATTGGTCGGCCCGTTCATTTGAAGTGTGCTGGCACACGAGCCAGCTAATTGCGAAAATTGTGAGTCGGAAGACGAATAATGCCATTTAATTATCATTATTATTTTTTATTTAGTTTTAAGTTTTTCTCAATAATAATGGCAATGAAGGCTTTGAAAATAAAACTTTAAGTTTTTCTACATTCGTAGTGGTTTTTCTTCATATTTTCCTATTTTTACCAGATTTTCCAAGGGTGGCCACAACCCAACCAAAAAAAAATTTGCCCCAAAAATGGCCACTTCACAAAATTTAGAAAAAAAAAATTTCCATTTGACGAAATTGATTTAGTTCCTTCACCAGCAGTTAGCCAAGGTCTCTAGCTTTCCATAGATATAAGCCGAAAACCTAACTATGGCCACATGCCAACCTCACATCCCCCTACAATTATTGTTGGAATACTTTGAAATTTTAAGAAGATTATGTCGATATATTTGCAACTACAAAGAGTAAAAAAATTTTTCGTGCCGTAATGAATTTTTTTTTGTAAAATTACATCAAACTTGCCTGATCTTTTCCAAGTAGTTGTTTGCCCAGAGCCTAGTTTTAATCGGATTGACTTAATTTTTTAAATGAGTCATCTCATTTTTAAAAAAAAAAATTTTTTTTTTCTGTTTTCTGTGGAGTAGTAGTTCTTCCAAGCTTAAATTTTTGGCGGAATACTTCGAAACTTGAAGAAATCGTTCTCCTTATATATACAGCTCTAACGAATATAATTTTTTGTTAAGTTATTGTGGAAAAATTTCTGAAAAATATCATCAAACTTAGAATAAGAGCATATTTTTATTTTTAAATTTGTATAGAAAGTGACCAATTTTGGTCGGAATGGCCAATATCAGTCGAGTAGTGCTATACCGACGCCACAATTTTGGTCGGAATGGTTTGAAATTTTTTATGAGTAATCTGTGAATAAAGTCGATTACTGTAAATTCCGATCTTTTCGAGTTTATTCCCACACGCCAACATTTTTGTCGAAACGCTTGAAATTTTGAAAACATATCCTCTACATATATTCAGATTAAAATACTAGGATGTTTTTTCAAGTGTGCTTGAAAAATTTTTTGTAAATAGGCATCAAAATTGATGATCTTTTTCGAGTAATAATTAGCCCAGTCCATAGTTTTTATCAGAATGTTTTAATATTTCTGGAGGGTAATCTATCAGTATAACTCGTTGAGCTCGAGTAGCGCGTTAACTGCTCGAGCACCTCGAATAATGGGGAGCTCTGGTATTTACCATAAAAATGCGAAATTGTTTTTTGCTCTTCTCAATAATTTTTTTTTTTCAGATAGATATTACAAAATATATTACATTTAAAATTTTTCTGAGTTATCATTAAATTTTCATTTACCATGAATACAAGAAAAAGAAACAAAATAAAACATTGTTTAATTGCACATTGACCTTCGACTACTCGTATTATCCACATGAAGTTAAACACGCCAAGTGGAATCTTCAATGCCCAGAGAAAAAAGTCTTGTAACTTACTCGCATAATTGTAAAGAAATAAAATATAAACTAACCTTTCAACAGATAATGGATGGAAAACTTTTAAGGCAAAAACAACAATTTTAAATATTTAGCACAAATTCTTCTCTTTACATCCTATAAAAATACAAATAAATAAATTAACAAGTAAGAAAATTATAGTCGGTCTAGACCGACTATACGATACCCTATACCATGCGTTTAGAGACCCTATCTCTTAGGCCCAACTAACTGGACATAGAAAATAAGCACAAACCAAATTTGAGTGGGATTTTTTATTATTTTTTTTGGCTGCAGATATGAAAAAGTTCATATCGGATGCTATATCTATATAGGGACTTGATCCAAAAATGGACCGATCCTGATCATGTTTGGTAAAGTCTCTTGTATTTTGCAAAAATATATACAAACAAAACTTGAGAAGAATCAGTGCAATATTTTTGTTTTTTAATAGATTTAACTGAAGATCGGGAAGCAGCTCTATATGGGGTCAAAGGGATCATTTTTGGACTACTCATTAATGGATGTAATGAACGCATACAAACCCAATTTGAGTAAGATCTATATGACAATTTGGATCTTATGGCAATTTATGTCGATTTCATAGGGGTAATTTGTATGGGGGCTAGGTCTGAACATGGACCGATTCTCACCAGTTTCAATAGCGTTCATGCTATGGCCGATAAAAGCTTAAATACCAAATTTCATGAATATATTCATATTTGCGACCTGCAGTTTGATTACAAGGTTTACATGGACACACAGACGGACGGACGGACGGACATTGTTAAATCAACTCAGAAAGTGATTCTGATTCGATCGGTATAATTAAAAATGGGTCTAGGTCAAATATTTTTGGTTGTTACAAACAGCAGCACAAAGTCATTATACCCAAACCACATAGTGGTATAGGGTATAAAAATGTATCTTCTTCCATGAAAATTGCACAACAGCCTTTATGCCACATTTTGCATAATATTTATTCAACAGTCGTGTGCAGAAAATGTTGTTGTAATAATGATTTAAATAACTTCTTAATATGTTCCATCCTGTCAAGGCCACATCATTACTCAATCACTATTAATCTATCAATTGATATTTGATCAAAGAGTCAGTCAGACGGGACAGTCGGTTTATATGTTGGAGATTATGTGCACATGTGTGTGAAGTGAAATATGCGGAAGCAGAAAAAAAAAGAAAAGAGTAGAAAATAACCCCTCATAACGAAAAAGTCAATGCAGGTCTAAATGAAGTCAATTAGAAAACATTTGTTTTGTCATTATGCACCACTTATGGAAATTATGTCACACAGGCACATACAACACTTAAATAAATACAGACAGACACATGCATATTGAATAATAGAAAGTGGATTAATTGATCAGTTATGTGGTAGAATAATGCTGTCACACACATTAAAATATGTTCACCAAATTTTTTTTTACTTTTTCAAGCGTTGTACAGTGGGATCGCTTCATACATTTCTTGGCAAAAAGTATAAGCAGAGCTCGTTGAATATTGGAAATTTTGCACAGAGCCTTTACTCAACTCAATTAAGAAAAATTGAAAGTTTCATCAAAATTGACCACGCCTATCGCTCCCGTCACATATAACCCGAAACGATTTTTTCGGCCCAAATTTTTATTTTCTTACCAAATCCCATGAAACTTGGCACAAGTCATTAGTGTCATGAAGTTAAGATATCTGGACAGTTTCTTGGAAATCGACAACGAAGATCCCCCGTCATATAACCTATGATTTTTTTCTTCATTAAAAGTCTTTTAACTTGGCTCAAATCTATAATATTAATAGGCTAGGCGATTTCTTGTGACCGATGTATCTTCTACCGTTTTATCCCGATTTTGACCAAACGTATATTATTTGAAAGGTATTTCTTTTTCGCCGATTTGTAGATTTACAGATTTTTACATTTTTTCCTTTATTTTGAGTAAATTGCATTTAAAGTTGCTACTAACACATACATAAAATTACACATAGGCTATGTGTGTTTTATTAAATTTGTTAATGTGTTTGTTAATGAGTTTGTTATCTTCATTCACAATAATAATAAACCATTAAGGTGTTGGTTTGTGAATTAGATAAGTTGAAAAATAAAGCTGCCTAGAAATTGCAGTCGAATTTCGAGTGCTGGAATCTGCTAGTTATCAGTAATATGAAGTAAAGTTTTACAGAAATATGCCATGCCCGGCGCCCATATAACCCAAAAAAAAATTTTTTTATTTAAAAATTTTGTTTATGAAAGAACTGCAGAGTTTTGTAATTCGGCTTAAAACCTATAAGTAAAAATATTATTCCATGACAAAAACTAGCTGAAACAAAATAAACGATATAATGACTGATAAATATTTTTACGTGTAGGCAGATCTAATCATCATCTAATTCCAAAACATGTTTATGAGGTCTTCTAAAGTCCTCATTTCGAGCTTTTTCAGCTTCATAAAACACATGGGCCTAAAAGTATTCACCATTTTATATCGAGTTTCTTTGAATTACTGAAATGAAATTTCATTTGACTTTTTCTTACAAAATTTATAACTTTGTTCAACAGTATACAATATTATCCGAATTTTAGTTATTAACTCAAAAGAATACGCCTTTAATTATTCTGCAGCCAGAATACAAAGGTCGATAAAGCTCAACTATTTTTTTGGCCAAGAAAATCTTAAAACACTGAACTTTTGAGTGCCATCATAAAAGCCTGAATATTTTTTAAATTATTTTTGTTTTCCAATTATGTTTTTTTTCATAATTAATGTTGAAATACTATATTTTTCAAACACAATTACATCAAATTGATATAAAAAAAATAAATCTACCCAGACCATTGAAATGCATGAAAATGCGAGGCAGTTACTGCAGATTTTCGTTTAAGTAACTTTGCCGCGTATTGTTGGGCAAAAAAAGAATTTCTTGAAAAAAAATTATATTGCATTTTTCTTAAATAAACAATGATGAATCATTACATATTTGATATTTTAAACTCGAAAAACGAACTTTTTGCCAGCAATTTTTCTAGCTCGACAGATTATACAATACTGTATCGGATTGAGTTACCAACCTTCTATTTCTTAAGAGTTTAAAAATATATAAAATATATCAAAATCAGCAGTTTATTTAATTACATAAAAAAACGGATGGACAAGCAGTTCGATATTTGGCTCATATGGGTTCTGGGGCACACTTGGGCGGAAATGACGTACTGCTGAAAAAAAAAATGCTGAAAAAGTGAGTATAGGGATTGATAGCATATCAGTTTTCAAAAAAAAAAAAAAAAAATCATTAAGTAAATTTTTGAGTTATGGCGATTTAAGCAATTTTTCGCGAAAACTTAATTTAATTTTTTGGCAATTTTTTTGTGCTATTTTTTTTTTTAATATGTTTAAATTTTTTTTCCGATAAATCAATTTGGTGGAGTATTTTCTTCCTCAATTCCGACCAGGTGTGAGGACACAGGGATATTCTATGAAATTTCATAGCCGATGAGCTAGCAGGACTAGCAGGTAACAGGTTTCTGCTGAATTGGAACCTGTTGAATTTCGACTTCACTCCGCGGACATAACTAACTAAAGATGGGTTAATGGAATACGACATATTTGAATCGTTGCTATCACTTCGTCATAGCAACTTCCGTCGTAGCCGCTATTGCTGCTATTCCTCGGCACTCTCTAGACATAGACATGGGGATTTCGAATTATGCATGATGTCGCTGATTTCATCTCATAAGCTTCATAAGTAGACAGTTGTATCTCAATAAACCACAGAGGTACAGTGTGCCTACTAGGGCGGGTCGATTTAAAAATCGTCCAAGTGACAAGAAAAATCGTATTCTAGCGATCATAATAAGAAACTTTGCCCCAGGAACCATGCCTCTAAAACGAATTCTGATGTTCCGACTTTTGACCTGTCTGTCTGTCTGTCTGTCTGTCTCACTTTGACCCATTTAGAGTGCCCCAATCGAGTCCAAATGTATGATCGACCCCCACTAACTTTGAAGGGCCGACCCACCCATGCCGTGTCTCACCCCCTGGAATCCCCTGGGGATTCCCCATACAAACATTTAAACAAACCATTTTTTGTTTAGAATTGGGCTATGTTTGATTTAATATTAAAAGTAACACTCATACGTATACGTATCTTCTACTCTGCTAATAAATAATATTCATACGCCTTGACTATGTTATGTTATTCAAAAAGATCGATCGGATAAGGGTAAATAACTTTTAGATCACTCCGTGACTACCCCAAAATTAATCTGTAGTCACAACAAGACTATGGGCCATCTTTCAGATCAATTGCATGAGGGGGAATGTGGTTGCCCCTTGGCAGACAGACACACAGACAGACAGGTCAAAAGTCGGGACATCAGAATTCGTTTTAGAGGTATAGTTCCTTGGGCAAAGTTTCTTATTTTGATCCCTAGAATATGATTTTCCTTGTCACTTGAGCGATTTTCTTGCCTACCTACAAATCGACCCGCCCTAGTGCCTACTGATAGCCTCTTCCAACCTAATCTAATACGAGCACAGCTGTTAATCAGCAGAGTCAAGTTTTAAACGAAAATCTTAATTTTACCAAGTGTTTAGCATAATACTCATAGTACCGATATTGCGTCTATTCACGTTGGGGAGATGGAGGCAAATTTGAAGAAGAAAATACCATAGAATTTTTACAACCAGAGCTGTACTTACAAATATTCTCGGTTAATTTAAAACAACGTTGTGAGTCCGATAACAGGGGAGAAGTGTAAACATCTAGTAATTAAAGATTTTTTATGGCACTTTTTTTAAAATCAAACAGAAAGCGTAATCTATGTATCACTTATAGCAAACAATTGCAGGGGCTCTGCTAATATAAAAAGAATTACTATTATTTATTATTTCAACTGGTTAATTTTTAATTTTTCGTTTTTCATTTTTTATTTTTAATTTTTTGTTTCTCATTTTTAATTTTTAATTTTTTATTTTTGTTTTTTATTTTTCATTTTTCGTTTTTCATTTTTCATTTTTAATTTTTCACTAGAGGACCCCTGCTGCTCCGCAGCATTATATTATATTATATTAATTTTTATTATATAATACCAAAATTTGCCAAGAGATGTTAACGTACAGTAAAAGTAAAGTTGATTGTCCACGCATAACTTTCCTCAGACCCAACGAATTTAAGCTGTTAATAGCTCAAAAGAATGAGCCTGATCCACTGAGTGTTATTAGACTTATGTCAACGTTAATAAGAGCTCTAGTTATAGAGGCTTGAGTGAAGGAAAATATTGAAAAAATTTTGGAAAAAAGTATAACTTGAGTAAGGTGGGAGTTGAGTAAATTCCAATGCTTGATGACATATCTGTGTCTAAATACCTTTCATTAAAAAAATGAAAGAAATCGGCCGGATAGAACGGCCAGACGGACTGACTTTAGTTTTCATAAATTCTTTTAATATATAAGATTTTTCATTTTTTATTTTTAATTTTTTGTTTTTCGCTTTTAATTTTTTATTTTTCATTTATTATTCGTTTTTTATTTTTCGTTTTTCATTTTTCATTTTTTATTTTTCATGCTTCATTTGTCATGCTTCATTTCTCGATTTTCATTTTTAATTTTTTTATTTTCATTTTTAATTTTTATTTTTCATGTTTTATTTTCAATTTTTAATTTTTTATTTTTTATTTTCCATTTTTAATTTTTTATTTTTCATGCAGAAAAATGCTTTTATTTTTCTTTTTTAATTTTTTATTTTTTATTCTTCATTTGTCATTATTATATTTCATTTTTATTTTTCGTTTTTCATGTTTTATTTTTCATTTTTTATTTTTCATATTTTATTTTTCATTTTCAATTTTTATACCCTATACCACTATGTGGTTTGGGTATAATGACTTTCTGCTGCTGTTTGTAACAACCAAAAATATTTGACCCAGACCCATCTTTAATTATACCGATCGAATCAGAATCGCTTTTTGAGTTGATTTAACAATGTCCGTCCGTCCGTCCGTTTTTGTGTCCATGTAAACCTTGTAATCAAACTGCAGGTCGCAAATATGAATATATTTTGATGAAATTTGGTATATAAGCTTCTATCGGCCATAGGATGAACGCTATTGAAATTGGTGGGAATCGGTCCATGTTCAGACCTAGCCCCCATACAAATTACCCCTATGAAATCGACATAAATTGCCATAAGATCCAAATTGTCATATAGATCTTCCTCAAATTGGGTTTTTATGCGTTCATTACATCCATTAATGAGTAGTCCAAAAATGATCCCTTTGGCCCCATACAGAGCTGCTTCCCGATATTCACTTAAATCTATTAAAAAACAAAAATATTGCACTGATTCTTCTCAAATTTTGTTTGTATATGTTTTTGCAAAATACAAGAGACGTTACCAACCATGGTCAGGATCGGTCCATTTTTGGACCTAGTCCACATATAGATATAGCATCCGATATGAACTTTTTCATATCTGCAGCCAAAAAAATTAATAAAAATCTCACTCAAATTTGGTTTTTGCTTATTTTTTATGTCCAGTTAGTTGGGCCTAAGAGATAGGGTTTCCAAACGCATTGTCATTTTTCACTTGTTTATTTTTAATTTTTCATTTTCAAACATGTTTATTCAATTCCCATCGATTTATAAGTTAAAATAAAAATATATACAATTGCTTGTTTTACTTTAATTAAACGAAAGCATAAGACAGTTTGTTTGGTCAAAATCCGAGACAGATACAATTTACATAATAATTCTGTACAATTTCAGCGACGGAAAAATTATAGAATAAAAGTTTTTTCCCATATTTTAAAATACATTCTTTTGAGCTTTTATTTCTATAGAAAATTCAGTAAAAGAAGATTGTTTAATATAGAAACACCTGAATTCTGAGATAAATTTTTTCTAATTAATATTTTTTAGGTTCTAGACAATTTATTTGTTCTTGAAAAATTTTTTTTAAATAGATATCAAACATATACGAAGAACATATTTCCGCACATATGAGTGGAAAGTAGATGATCTTTTTCAAGTAGTAGTTAGCCCACTCCATTCCTTTTTTCGGAATGTTTCAATATTTCAGGAGAGTAATCTATCAGCATAGCTGACTTCAAAATATATAAAATCATACCATGTATTTTTGGAAACGTTTCTTTTTAATGAAGTCAAATATCCATTAAGTGATTATTTTCATATATTTGTACGGAAAATCGTCGAGCTTTCTCGAGTATTAGTTATCTCACGCCAGTAGTACATTTCGATTCAAGTGAAATTTATAGATGATATTCTTGGTACCTGTATGATTCTAAATACTTATATTAATCATTTTACATGCTCTCAAACATGAAAATTGTTGGTTTTTACTACTCCAGCTATTCGTTGTGCTCGAGTAGTTCATACTCGATTAGTTTGAGCTGGGCCTTAGGCTCTGTTGTAAAGTAACTAATATAAAAAACAGCAAATCAATAAATAGAAACAACAAAAAATATGTTCATAAATTTAAACAAAATGGACGTGTCCTTTAATATTTCGTTGGGTAATGCTTATTTTTGATAATATTTGCCAGTTGCCATGTTTGCCGAGATCTGTTTTTCCAGCTTGGCTGCACCAACTGAAACAATTTATTATTATTTCGAGGATTTTTGTAATTTTTAACATTGCCCATATAAGTTTTCGATAGGGTTGAGATCAGGATTTTTGGGTGGCCAGCCAGAACATCAATATTTTCATCTGAGAGCCAACAGTTCACTAACTTTAAGGTGTGCTTTGGGTCATTGTCATGCTGGAAAATGTAATGGACGAACATATTCTCAAAGGAATACGACTCCATTACATTTTCCAAAATGCTTTTATATTGATGTTGATCCATTATTTCCCGAAATCGTACAATTGGACACACACCAAGAAAAGGCAGCACCGCAGACCCTCCACCAAGTTTCACTATTTTCACAGCGCACCTGAGGTCTAAAGGTGAAGGTACACAACCCGCTTAATACGCTTCAACACGTTTTGGACTACCGTCAAAAAAAAGTGCAACTAATGGTTTTTCATAGAGTGAGTGACAAAGCTCACAAAACTTTCAGTTTTTTCACGCATTGTAGGCTTTTGACAGCTAAAACATCTCAGCAAAATCTAGAATATACGAGGTTTCGAGCGAAACCTAGCTAATTTTTACTAGATTTTCCGTACAAAACAAAATCTAGCTCGTTACTAGATTTGTGCAAAATCTCACAAATTTTTAATATTGTAGTAGAAAATTACAATGCAGTGACTAAAAATTTTAAATATAAAAACAAAACAAAAGCAAACAAGTAGAATAAAAAGGAAATAAAATATTAATTATTAATAAAAATGACGAGTCTATAAAAAAAAAAATATTTAGTAATCGATATAATAATTGCTATATAATAATCGTGCAAAATGCATTTGTTTTTGTTGTTCAGACAATACATTTAATAAATACTGATGTTTTTTTTTTATGATGCATAATATAATTATAAAATCTGTTCCTTTATAGAATTTTGCATATTTCCATTTTCCTATTGTTTTTTTTTTTTTTTTTTTTTTTTTTTGGTATTTCTAGTTTATATGTTTTATCAGTTGTTTATTGTTGTAGAAACAAAATCTCACAAAATGTCAAAAAAGTTAGATGTAAACGGTATAGATTTTGAAATAGATTTCAACTAAAATCTACTAGATTTTCCTCAGCTGTAAACGCACTATAATCAGCTGTTGTTGTTTATTTGTGAAGGTGAAAAACAGTAACAGAAAAATGAATTTCTGAAAGTATGAATGAAAGAACATCTAATAGTAATAGGCAAAAAAAAACATAAATTTGTAATTGAAAAAAAAAAAAAAAATACTAGAGTGTAAAAAGAGCAAAAAAAAAAGGAGAAACAAAGAGAAATAAGATAAGTTTACAATGCGTGCTATGTAACTTGCCATCTCCAAAGCGTAAAAAGCGTTGCAGTCGTAATGCGTTGTGTGTACTTCCACCTTAGGACTTTGTTTTCCATTAGATTGAAACAAGTTTAACTTGAAAACGTCGCTCCAGAGAAGTTTAATCCAGTAAAGTAGATCTTTTCTAAGCATTTCCTTTACAAACTTTTTTGAGACATGCGATTTTTTGTGCAATGTACCCACGAAGTTCCAAACATTGTAGGCGACTTCTTATTGTTCTTGTAGATATTTTTGCATTTATTTGCTGTCAAATTTCAGCCTTTGCTTCTCATGGCCCTACAATTAATTCTATTTTTTGCTGGATTTTTTTTATTCCTTCAATAATTATTTAACATACACACTGTATGCAATAAATACAATTAAGTACAATATATGTATATGAAAAATACTTAAAATCCTAGTCGGAGCATAGGGCGGAAACAAAATCAGTCCATTGTCGTCTGTCTTGTAGTGTCCGTTTAATCTCCTGCCATATTCCTCTCGATCTGTATTCAGCATGAATAGATCTCATCCACGTACTTTTATGCCTTCCTGGCTGTCTCGTGCCCTGCGGGTTCTATTCAAAAGGCATTTTAGCAATATCCAGCGCCACTTTCGATGTTTTATTTCAATAGATACTGGCTCATTGTCATTGTTAGTAGGTCTTCAATGGATGTAGTATAGGGCCAAAATATCCTGTATATACGTCGTAGGCATTTATTGATGAATACCTGAAGTTTTCTGCATATAACGTCCGTGACTTTCCAGGATTCAGAGCCGTATAAGAGCACAGATTTCACACTGGTGTTGAATATTCTTAGTTAAGTTCGCTGCGTTATATTACGAGTCGACCAAACTTTTTTTTAGTTTATAGTATGCGTGACGGGCTTTGTTTATTCGTGACGTGACATCATTATTCGCTCCCCAATCTACCGATACTACACTACCGAGGTAATAGAACTGTTGTACGTCTTCTATTATAGTTTGAACGCCGTCCATTCATACGCTGAGCGCTGTCTGGTTGTTGGTCTTAATTCGCATAAGCTTAATTTTCTTAACATTTACACGTAATCCAACTTCACCAGCATTTTCAATGAGCTTTTCCAATTTGGTTCTCGTTCCATTTACTGTATGCGATAAGAAACAGATGTCGTCAGCATAATCCAAGTCGCTGAGTTTTTGGTATGGCCGCCATTGAATGCCATCGGGGACTTCAGCATTTGTTTTAGCGAGGACGCTATTAAGCATGACAATAAACAGTAGTGGGGGACAGAACGCATCCCTGTCTGACACCTCTTTGTCACTACATTTTTCTTTGAATCGAACAGTGCATTCAGCGTTAGCATATAGTTCGCGGATTAAATAATTATTTTATTTGGTACACCTATTTCAAGCAGGGCATGCCATATTGCGTCCCTTCTAATAGTATCGAATGCACGCTCAAAATCTACAAACAGTAAACACAGAGGGGAGCGCCATTCTACGGACTGCTCTATAATTATACGTAGGGGAGTTTATATGATCCACACAAGATCTATTTGTTCTGAATCCATTTTGTTCTTGCCTTAAGCTTGCATTGAGGGTAAGAGATACACGATCAAGGATTATAAATGCTAGAATCTTTAAAATGGTGTTGAGGAGCGTAATTCACCTCCAGTTCCTACAGTCGCTTAAATCTCCCTTTTTTGGGATTTTTATTACATTATTATTACGCCTTCCTTCCAGTCAACCGGAAATGTGCTGTCTGTCCAGATCTGAATAAAGACCGGCTGCAAAACGGGTGCAATAATGTAAGAGCCAATTTTGACCAGTTACGGCGCTATATTATCCGAACCTTCACTTTTGTTATTCTTCAACCCCTGTATCGCAGCCCGGATTTCTTCTATCGATGGGGGTTGAGTTGAAATGGTTCTGCAAGGGTTTAGTCGCATTTCGCTGTTAGGGTTTTGTACACTTGCTTCCATTGTTTCATCAAGGTCTTCAAAGAATTTTTTCCATTAATTTAATTGTTCATTATCGGTTGTTAGGATATTGCCATATTGGTCCTTTATGGGGGGTATGTGAGGTTTAATATTCAACAAGTTTCTGATTGCCTCATACACGCCGCGCTGATCATTACGACATGCTGCTCTCTCCGCAGATAAAGCGATGTTGTTGTAATATTCTAACTTGTCCTTTTTCGCCAATGTCTTTACTTCCTTCACTACATTGTTGTACGCATTTCTGATACTAACTTTATCGTTTATATTCTTGCAATTAAGGAGTTTTGCTTTAAGTTCTCTTCTTCTTTCTATGTATTGCCAGGTTGTGTTACGTATCGATGGTTTTCTACACTGTTGCAAGTGTTCTATTGTCGATTCCGCTGTTTCTTTGCAAGCCGTGGAGATGTTTTCCCAGGTATAGGGCTCCTTTAAAGGCTTCTATTTTTCCAGCGAGTGTTCTATTGTAATTACTCTTAACTTCAGGTTTGTTGGATGGGTTTTCAAACTGCTTTGTCTTATTGTACAAGTGAATTGCAACAAAATCGATATTTTTGGAGCAAGCAAACTTTTGTTAGCCAACATAAACAGTTTTTCATTCTGACAAGTTAATTTATTGCTTTTCAAATTGCACTCACTTTGTCACTATTAATAAAAAAGGTTCAGAAATTAAAGCAAAAACCGCACGTTTCTACTACTACTTGGCCAGCCAAAAAAAAAAACAACTACTTGGAAATAATCGTACTTTTTTTTATTAAGCAAACTTTGCACTCCACGTAATTTTGCAACGACAACAAAGTTGATTGTCTACTAGTTGAATAACGGAGCTTATAGTTTACGGTACTTGTGTATATAAAATCGTTTCTTAGTCCGTGTCCACCACTGTATATTAAGCTGAAAAATTAAGAACAAAAGCGAAGAACACCTAACATACCATAATTTTCTCATCATCAATCGATTGTTTTATGGAATTTCCACTCAGCCCACGTAATATAAAAAGTTCCAGTAACTCTTCAAAGGTAGTCAGTCATTTATGACCAGCCGAGTGGGACAAAATATAAAACTAAGTTTTTGTCAAAGACCTATTTTACCTTAAGTTTTTGTACTGTTTTTTTTCTGTTGTTGTTTTTAGTTCAGACTGGGTTTGCGTGTTTGTGATGACATTGTACATTCTAATTTGTACAAATCATGAGATTAAACACGCAAATTGCAAAGTAAGAGAAAAAAAAATTATTAATAATAATAAATTTACAAAAAGTACAACAGCAACACATTGGAAATATTTAAATTTAAACTGAAAATAGCAGTGGAAGGAAAAATATTTTCTCATTAAAAAATATAGAAATAAGTTTCGTACACAAATAACCGCGGATGATGAAAATAATAAAAATGTAGAACTTGTAAATTTTTGCAAAAAACCACACAAGTAGCAGTATTAATATTGTTGTCTAATTAGCAACTCATTGCAAAATTGCAAAAAAAAAAAAAAAACAAAGCGAACCAACAAAAAGCCAATGAGTTGAGGAATGAATGGCTAAGGTTGTTGTTTTTTTTTTGTTGCTTGTTTTATGCCCGTCCGCGAATCTATTCAGCCATACAATTATTAGCATGTTTGTATGGCTGTCTGTCTGTCTGTCTGTCGGTCAGTCGGTCCATTTGCCATAGTTTATGTTAAATTTTCGCACATTGAACTCATCATAATCATCATCATCATCATCATCATCATTGCTCAACGTAAACATCATCCTCGTCATTGGGGCCTTAATGATTATATGAGTATGTACTTAAGTTTTTTTTTTTTTTATTATTATTATTTTCTTTTCATTTTATGTTCATTTTAGTCGTTGCAATCTCATACTATTTTGCATTTACATAGGTTGGCTGGCAATGTTTCTTTGCTTTTCACTTCTTTTTTTGTGTTTAATTTGGTTTTTTTTTTATTTAGTTCAACAAACATCCAACCATAACTATTTGGCTGACTGGATTGTGTTACCTAAAACTAACTAAAGCCATGTTGCCACATTTCATGTTTCTTTTAAAGCTTACAAGTAATTTGCGCGCAATGAGCGCAAAAAATACGAAATAAAAACACACAGAAAAGGCAAGAAATTCAACATACATACATCCATACATATATGGCGTACATATATACGTATATAAATATATACATACATACATATGTATGTATAAAAATACTTGGTTGTTTATGGCATAAATTGTACTTGTTTTCGACATGATGAGATTTGTTTCTTCTTGTCAGCTTTATTTTGTTAATTTCATTTGCTGAGCAAAATATTTTGTACTCTCAAAACTTTCTCTCGTTTAAACTTAAACGCTCAGAGTCTTGAATTCGCCTTATTTTTGTCTACGCTTGTTGTGTGGTCTCTTTAAAGGGAATCCTTTCATAGTAGTGGTAACTGGTACGCTCTTTTACCCCACTACAACTGCAATCGTACTTTAACTAGCCATTGGGGATACGTTAAAGTTTTGCTCTAACATTTATTGACAGAAGCAAAAGAGTATAACAACTTTCGCTCGTTTGTTTATTTTTTTTTTTTATTTTTCATTTTGGATACTCTGAGACTCTATTATATAGAGAAAGGTCACAAACGGCTACATAAAGAGAAGTTTGTAAAAATTGCTTTGAATATGCCATGTTGCCAAATTTCAAAGGCTCTTTAATACAATATTTTTGATTATTGTTCGTTTTGTAATAAAATATGTACATAAAATATAAAAATGGTGAAGAAAATCAGAAAAATCTTTAAGAAAATTAACAAATTAACGTTAACGTTATCTTCATGACAATTAGTTTTTTTTTTTTTTTTTTTGGCAAATCATAAACATTATCATAGCTCAATACTCACTCCCTCACTCACTAACTCAATCACTTGTGTTAACAAACAACAAACAACCAACACATGAACATATTTTCTGATGTTTAGTTTATTGAATTTTTATACTTAAAATGATGTGGTGTCATTTCCATATTTTATATGCTGGAACGATAATATGATGATGACGATGATATTATTATTGTTGTTGCTGCCTGCTGTTGATGGCGCTGATGATGACGAAAATAAGCATTAATGTGCGCGCCAGCTTTGTTTGTTGTTATTGCTTCTTATGGCTTGTCTATTGTTTTTAACTATTTTGTAATAATTTTTTTCTTTTATTATAGTTATTGTTGTTTCTTTTTGTTCATTATTACATACAATTCTTTACATTTGTTGCTGTTGTGGTTGGATGATGTGGTGTTGAAACCACATGTTGTTTATTTTTATGGTTTTTCTAATGGTATTTAATTTTATTTGAGCTTTTAGTCAGCAGGTTCATTAAATATGTTTTATGATGATGCATTTCCACACTACATACATATGTACATATGTATGTATGTATGTATGTACTTACATACATTTGCTTTCAATGGAATTTTCACGGTTCTTTATAGCTTTTATGAGTTATAGGTGCAATTTGTATGAATTTGCAATCATTTGAAAGTCTTACGTAATGCACAGCAACAATTTAAATGCATGGAAAATGTGTTTTTTTTATCGATCGTTCTTCAACAGTTAATTGAAAGTTTGATGTCTCCAAATGTTGAGTCGGACCTACTGATCTTATCACAACAATGTTTTTGTTATTGGAAATCTTACATAATGAGGCAATAAGTTCAGTCAAACGGAAATGGAAATTTTACCTGTTTCTGAACTTTACATAGAAATAGAAAAATAGTTGATCTGTTCCTATTTACCTATATAGTGTAAAGAATAGTCATAGGTAGCAATTAGGAAGTATTAGGAGTTTTCATATTCATTGCAAAAATTCCTTAAAAGATGCTTCTTAAACTTAAGTAACTGCTTAAAGATTGGTCATGTTAATATTCAAAGCCTTATGCCTTCATTAAGAACCTCTAAATTTGATGAATTTAAACTAATACTTAAAGATTCGTTGGTTTATATTTTAGCAGTTTCCGAAACATGGTTGAAGTCCATCAGTTCTGATAGTTCCATCGCTGTACCTCATTACTATGTTGTTAGAAATGATCGTGAAGATACTATGCGGGCTGGTGGTGTAGCTTTGTTTATCCGTGAGGGAATAAGGAGTTAAAATAATATCCAATCCGCAATCATTTGAATGTCTTTTTATTGAAGTGGATTCTGGTGTTGCGAAAACATTAGTAGGTGTCATATATTCTCCCCATGGGAAAATTCGTCAATTAGACACTCTGATAAGCAATACTGCTCCACTTCATTAATTGATTATGCACTAGTTAGTGATATTGATTCAGTTAAGTGCAGAGCCTACGGTCAAGCTTGAGTAGCTCGAGCTTCGAGTAGCTCGAGTAGTAGTTCGCCGCCTCCATAATTTTCCTTGGAATAGTTTGAAATTTGAAGGATGCAATGTCCTCAAACTTCAAAACATATAAGGATTTCGCTGATTTTTCGAGTAGTATTTCGGCAACAGCACAATTATTGCCATAATTCTTTGAAATTTTAAGGACGTTATGTCCTCTTATATGCTATTTTAGAATTTATAAATTTGTAGCAATTGTTCCTTAAATATTTTTTGAAAAATGATTTTTTTTAATTACTGATCTTTCACCTTTCACCCGAGTGTTCCAATATTTTAGTAAAATAATGTGTTTATATAATGGACTACAATTTGTATTCATTTTTACCATATACTTTTGAAAAATTTTTTGTAAATCGATGTCAAACTTCCATGAAGTGAATGTTTTCATACATTTGTATGGAAAGTGGTCGAGCTTTTTCGAGTAGTAGTTTGTCCACCCCACAATTATTGTCGGAAAGGTTTCAAATTTAAAAGAAATACTCTCCTTACATTCGTAAATCTAAAAAATATAACTTTTGGCTATGTCATTATAAAAAATTTTCTGTAAAATTATATCAAACATGAAATAAGAGCAAATTTTCACACTTTTGTATGGGAAGAGTCTGATCTTTTTCGAGTAGTAGTTCGTCCGAGCCACAATTTTGGCCAGATTACTTTGAAATTAAGTGTACGTAATGTAATCGTATTTTCAACTTTAAAAAGCATAAATTTGTACCATGTGTGCGTTAAATATTTTATGTAAATCGATGTCAAACTTGCATGAAGTGAATTTTTTCATATATTTGTATGGAAAGTGGTCGAGCTTTATCGAGTAGCAGTTCGCCAACAGCACAATTATTGTCGGAATACTTTGAAATTTTAGGAAGATTATCTTGATATATTTGCAACTACAAACAGTAAAAAATTTTAGCAAGTCCTGAAGGAAATTTTTTTTTAAAGTTACATCAAACTTAAAATAAGATAAAATTTGCACACATTTGTATAGAAAGTGGTTGATCTTTTTCGAGTAGTTGTTCGCCCAGAGCTCAATTTTAATCGGAATGACTTAATTTTTTAAATGAGTCATCTGTGAATAAGGTCAATTAGGGCAGTAAAAAGAAAAAAAAAATGTTTTTTTTTTGGAAAAATTAATTTTTTATTTTTTGTTTTTCGTCGAGTAGTAGTCCTGCAAGCTTCAATTTTTGGCGGAATGCTTTGAAACTTGAAGGAAGTGTTCTATTTATATATACATCTCTAACGAATGTAATTTTTTATTACTTCGTTGTGGAAAATTTTCTGGAAAATATCATCAAACTTCAAATAAGAGCATGTATAGGAAATGATCCATATCAGTCGAGTAGTGCTATACCGACGCCACACTTTTGGTCGGAATGGTTAAAAAAAATTTTATGAGTAATCTATGAATATAGTCAATTACAGGCAGTGAAAAAATTAAAAAAATTTTTTTTTTATTTTTTTAATACTTTTTGCAAACATTTTTGTCCAAATGCTTTGAAATTTTGAAAACATATCCTCTACATATATTCAAATTAAAATACTAAGAGGTTTTTCCAAGTGTTCTTGAAAATTTTTTTGTAAATAGGCATCAAACATATATGTACGAAGATAATATTTTCATACATTTGAGTGGAAAGTGAATGATCTTTTTCGAGTAGTAGTTAGCCCACTCCATAGTTTTTATCAGAATGTTTTAATATTTCAGGAGGGTAATCTATCAGTGTAACTGACTTCAAAATATATAAAATCATACCATGTATTTTCGGAAAATTTTTTCTTAAATGACGTCAAACATCTATGAAGTTAATATTTTCATACATTTGAATAGAAAGTCGTCGAGCTTTTTCGAGTAGTAGTTTGCCCACGCCAGTGGGACACTCCGATTCAAGAGAAATTTAACGATGATATTCCTGGTATCTATACGATTCTAAAAAGTATACATTTGTTATACTAAATACCTATATTTAACTTTTTACATGCTTTCAAAATACTTTACTTTAGAAATACTTATCTGAATAAAATTAAAAGTACTTTTAAATAAATATCTAAAGCCATTTATGAAATAAATAGTACCAGTCCACCACATTCAGAAGAGTTAGGGTATTGAGTTGTGATTGTGGTTTTTTATATCCTACACACCACTGTGTCCAGGGTATATAAGTTTGTCATTCGAAAAATGAATTCTCGACCCCGAAAAGTATATATCAGGTTCATTCACAAAATAACTGGATAAAATTAGGTAATATTGTTTATCATAATTTCGACCGAGTTGATATTGAAAATGGCGTAAATCGGACATCATTGTGCCAAGATGTGGCCAAAAATGTGAAGACATCTTAAAAAAAAAGCTGAACAAAAATACTTTGAAAATTGTGAAATATGTTTATAGGTACATAACGGAACATGTGCCTATAGATATACATGTATGTATGTATTTTTGTTTGTGTTTTTTGTTTTGTTTTTTATTGTATGTGGAAACGTTTGTTTATCGACGAGAGTAAGAGAATTACTTAAACTTAAACATAATTTTTAAAATTTCTAGCCAATTTCTAGTGTTGACAACTTTTGTTATTTTGCTTAGAACACGGCTGGAAGGTCTCGAAGTTTTGGCACAGCCGAATTTAACTCTCTTTCTCGTGATTTTATCATATCAAGTCAAAAACTTGTCCACAATGTTATTTCAAAACTTTATCTTGCAATAAACTTTAAAATTTCCAATAATTTTTTTCGTTAAAAAATTATGTTGCGGACTTGAAAATCTACTAAACCATACAAAAATTAAATTTTTCAAGCTTTTGTTGAATACTTGAATCCCTGAAAAAACAAATAAAATTTTTCGTTACAAATAAAAATATTTAAAATATTCTAAAAATGGATAAAGTTTTGTAAGGACATTATTGACAAACTTTTGTCCTGATATGCTAAACCCAAAAAAGTCAATAAATTGCTAAGGTTCTCCTCTCTTCTTTCAGTTGACACCAAGGTTCAGAAAATACACACATGAAACACACAATGTTCTGTTCAAAAGGAGCCAACACATATCTTTATTTTCATATCAATTATGTGCGTTTCTAAATTTTCTACGGTGCCCAACACAACCATGACTGTGTTCGTTTTAATATTTCGTTATTTACACGAACATTTTTGTATCACATACTTTTTGTTTCAATCACACATAAAGCACACATTTTTGAGTGTTGCTTTATTTTAAGTTCATGTTCTGGTACGTGTAGTGAAAAAAAACACAGAACATGTACAATAAACAGGTTCGAGTTCAGTTATATTTTAAGTCGTGTTTAAAATATAACTGAACTCGAACCTGTTTATTGTACATGTTGTGTTTTTTCTTACTACACGAGCCACAACACGACTTAAAATATAACTGAACTCGAACCTGTTTATTGTACATGTTCTGTGTTTTTTTTCACTACACGTACCAGAACATGAACTTAAAATAAAGCAACACTCAAAAATGTGTGCTTTATGTGTGATTGAAACAACAAGTATGTGATACAAAAATGATCGTGTAAATAACGAAATATTAAAACGAACACAGTCATGGTTGTGTTGGGCACCGTAGAAAATTTAAAAACAAACATAATTGGTATGAATATAAAAATATGTGTGTGTTGGCCTAAGTTATGTTTGTTTACATATATGTACGAGTTTTTTATTCAGTGTGTGTTTTTTTCTGAACTCTGGTTGACACCCATAGCGACATCTTAGACGAGTGGAAGAATTTAAATATATTTTTGAAAAATATATTCTTTTATAAGAAAAGATCACGAAGTGAAGAATTGTATATTCTGTTTTACTCCATTTGGTCTCTAGTTTCAGATGAAGGCTATCGCAGAACAACCCGACCTCATAAAGAAGACACAACAAATTTGGGAAAAATTTTCTTTGTTTCTCAGCACACTCGATATATTTTTCCCAGCGGTATCCAATAGCTTCGATACCCTGTTTATAGTAAGAATTGTCTAACTTCTTATAATAGTCGTCATTGTTGGCAACTATTTTACCATCGAGCCGTTTTTGTAAGCGAGGGAGCTAAATCTGGCCAATAAGATGCGTGATGAAGCAATTCGAACTTAAATTGATGGATTTTGGCCATCGTGCATTGCGTTGATTAACCAACACTTTTTTTTCCCAAATGCGGAATTTTTTGCTTTATTTCATCACTTAAACGCTGCAATTAGTTCGCATAATACTCGCCATTGATTGTTTTTCCATTTTGAAGATAAAAAGAACACGCCATTGTCTTGTCCGCAGACGAAACTCCCTTCGCCTTCGTTGGACACATATCTCCCATTTCAGTCCCATGTTCCTATCCATGGTTATGAAACGATGCAAAAACTCGAAGTGAAACATCTTTATGACGCCGGTTTTTTTCTAATGTGAGAAAACGCAGCACCCATCTTCTGTAAAGCTTTCTCTTTTCCAAATATGCGATGTATAGCACTTTTTGAAATTCTTATCATTTCTGCTAGCGCACGTGCCTGCAGCCAACAATCAACCAATACCATTTTGTGGATTTTCTTAACCGTTGGTGTTTGTCTTGGCAGCTCGTTTAAACTCTGTCTTCCTATATTTTATATTCATAAACGAAGGAGCAGACTTCCGCAGAGAAGAACCTAGCTCGGCTTTAATATTGGTTGAACCGAGACCTTTCAAGTGAAACAATTGAATTACAAAACGGTGACCAATTTTTTCCATGTTTACAAATTCATTGTGACGATCTTATTTTTGATGGCTCAAAAAAAAATACTAAACAATGTGGCGCCTTTAAACTTCTACAATGTTGCCACTTTTCACTAAAGTAATTTTTTTTAACTACTGCCGCCATCTATACGTCAAGTTGGGCTGTTCTGTTCTCTTCTATATCATCTGGTTCGTATGTACACATAGAATTCTTCTAAAGCTTAGCACTTGTTTTTTTTCGCTTATATCAAGCAACTAACCATTTTTTATTGTGATGGAATTGAAATCTTAAACGATTCGAAGTTCTGTTATTAGCTTCAAAAATTAATTTGTTTGCTGTGTGTAACGACATTTTTTGTTTAGCGAACGAACGTATTTGTTCGTTTACTTATCTTAAACGTTTGCTTATTAAACTTAATATTAGTCGAAGGTAAATTTGTGCAATATAACTGAGATCTGCTGCAACAATGAAAAAAAAATATATTTTTAAATAATATACAAATAAGTCAAATTAATCATTTTGGAGCGACTTTATACGATGGCATGGCAAGAAACCAACCAACGATATAATTCAAACTCACGCTCTTTGCCATAGAAATACCAGTTAAAAATTTAAATCGTGTGTGAGTGAAATGTTTCAATAATAATGTTAATCATTATTAATTATTATGATTATAATGTTAATTGTTATAAATTGACCGCTCATATGCAGCCAGGCCATTTGATCGAAAGTGAAGGCTATGCCCTGAGGGCGCGGAAGAGCAACCTACATTTGTTTTTAAAGAAATCTATAAAGCCCTAATTTTGTTTAAGTTGAAATTTTTTAATGAATTTAAAATTTAATGAATTTAAAACCTACTACGACAATAATTATCTGAAGATTAAGGTTTATTTATAATAAAAATATATGTACTTATTATTCGAAAACAAAAAAGAAATTGTGTAACAAAATAATTAAAATTTCAAGTTTTTTCCAACTGATTCTGAAGATGAGATTATTTTACTACCTCTTGAATAACCACTTGATGAAACAAAAACCACACAGCAAAGTGGTCTGTGTTTATCCAGCTGTCATTCTCAATTGTAAAAATGAATTTAAAAAAATTAAAAAATAAACTTCGTTCTATTTTGGACTCTTGCTAAATTTATCAATGATAATTTTAAAAATAATTAAATCGAACTCAGTAGACCTGGTAATTAACTTTTTTTGCTGTGTAGAATGAGCATTTGGTGAATTTGGTGGTCTATAAATCTTTAATCAATGAATGTAATATTTGAATTTATTTCTGCCCTGTAAAGATGAAATGCCATAAGAAAATGAAAATAAGTATGTATGTACATTAGGGTGGCCCTTAATAAAAACAAGTGTTTAAACTCTCGATCTCACCCCCTAGAAATGCGCGATTAGCAAAAAATCTGAGAAATACTAAGTTTTGGGTCAATGAAAAAATTTAGAGGTGGCTCAACGCGACTGAAAATTTCAAGTGTGTTTATATGGGGAAAAAATATCTTTTTTCAGATTTTACGAAAATTTCGTTCTAAAGTTTAATTTTTTCGACAAGTTGTTGTATAAATCGATATCAGTACTAAATTGTCTCTTAAAAAAACTGTAGAACTTCAAAATAGAATAAAAACTCGACAAGAAATTGCAAATGCCCCAAACCACTTTTGTGGTGTGCAAAAAAAAAAAAAATAGGTCGTGAAATTTGATGGGAATTTTTTCAACATTATGAAATTAATTGAAGCCATATTTTTTTTGGTCTCTATACCTAAGAGCAGTCAGACATGCAGTATTGTTGTTATTATCACGGTTTTAACCCATTGCACAATGAGACCAAAGATGGAAAATTTTTGGATAAAATTTTGAAAACTCCTTTTTTAAGTTTTAAAAAATTTTCTTAAACAAAATATCAAAAAATGCATCTTTCACTTTAAAGTTTTGTTAAATATATGTTAGAGATCAACTGTGTGAATTCCTAAGTAAATTCCTCTGCCAGAATTTTTTTTTTACCAGGAATTATTTTTTGCGGATTTCGGGAAAATGATTTTTTTTTGGAATATTTAAAAAAATTAATTTTTCTAGTAAACTAAATGAAACCCTTACTATGGGTTGGGAAATAAAATTGTGCTATATTTTACCGATTTTTATAATTTGATGATTACGATGATTTTATACCTATACTTATAGGTATTGAGACAAAAAAGAAATTATGTCTTTAATCAATTTGTTAAAGTTGAAAAAATGTTCATCACATTTCAAAAGTGGTCTCGGGCATTTGTTATTTCGAGGCGAATTTTTATTCATATAGCTTTTTGTAAAGATAATTTAGTATTGAATTGATAATTTAGTATAGAACGAAATTTTCGTAAAATCTGAAATAAAAGTCATATTTTCCCCATATAAACACACTTGCAATTTTCAGTCGCGTTGAGGCACCTCTAAAATTTTTTTTTTGCCCAAAACTTTGTATTTCTGAGCTTTTTTGCTATTTGCGTATTTCTAGGGGGTGAGACCGAGAGTTTGAACACTTTTTTTTTATTAATGGCCACCCTAATATACATACGCATTAAATAAATGTATGTATGCACATGTACATTTACATATTATGGATTTATTTATAAGGCCCATATTAACTTTCACATTTCGGTTCGAAATTGATTTAATGTCATTTTCACTTTACGTCAATTTGAAAATTTTCAGCTTGTTATCAAGTTGGTGAAACAAAACTTGCAAACCACAAACAAACAGACAAAGGGAATTAAATAAAAGTATATATAAATCGGTCCTATAATATGAACCTCGTTCTTGTTTACCATTGTTTTAAGGCTTAAAATTTAAGCTGAATTTGTAGAACTTTTTCCATCGGAATCAAACACTTTTTCCGATTCGGCAGTCGATTATTTGGAATACTAATGCTAGTATCTATTTAATTTATTTTGAGTGTGCAACAATAATTGTACCGTTGATGGAATGGATTGAGCTCAATTTATTGGGTGGATGGTTAAATGTGTGCACAAGACAACATGAATATTTTAAGGGTAACAATGATTCCATTCCGCTACGTGCAACTAAAAATTAATTATTTAATATTTTGACCATTATAAATTCGTACATCTCAACACTTGTAATTGAATCCCATATTTTGGTATCAATCCAACAATCGTTGTTTGGGGATCATTTCTAAGTCATCTTTCTACCCTATACCACTATGTGGTCAGTTTGTGCTGATGTTCATAACTACCAAAAATATTGGACCGAGAGCCACTTTTTTATCATACCGATCGACCCAGAATCACTTTTAGTGTCGATTTAGCGATGCCCGTCCGTCTGTCTGTTACAATTTTGTATAAAAGCTTTTACAGGACGAAAGATATTGAAATTGATAAAAATCGATGCATGTTCATATCTATCCCTCATAAAAATAATCCCTATCAGACTGATTAAAAAGGTAGTAACAGCAAGATTATCATATATATATACAGTATATCTATAATATTTGGTGTATGTATGTCTATTATATCCACTAATCGGTAGTCCAACTACAAATTCTGTAGTCATATTCCACTTATAATGCTGATTTCCGATCTATAAAATCTAATTCTAAAAAAAAAAAGTTAGAAAATTATAGTGGGCCTAGGCCGATCATATAATACCCTATATCATGCGTTTAGAGACCTTATCTCTTAGGTCGAACTAATTGAATATAGAAAATAAGCAGAAATAAAATTTGAGTGGCATTGTTATTAATTTTTTCGCCTTCGAATATGAAAAAGTTCATATCGGATGCTTTATTTATATGGGTACCAGATCGAAAACTCGACCGATCCTAACCATATTTGGTAAGGTCACTTATTTTTGCCAAAATATATACAAACCAAATTTAAGAATATTTTTGTTTTTTTAGATTCAAGTAAAGATCGGGAATTAGCTTGATATGGGGGCTATGACTAAGAATTATCCTATAGGGTTTATTTTTGGACTACTGATTAACGGATGTAATGAACATACACAAACCCAATTTGACCGAGATCTATATGATAACTTGGATCTTATGCCAATTTAACTTGATTTCATAGGGGTAATTTTATGGGGACTAGCTCGGAAGATACGCCGATTTTCACCAATTTCAACAGCATTCGTGCTATGGCCGATAGAAGCTTCTCTATGTGCAAAATTTCATCAACATATATTCCCATTGGCGACCTGTAGTTTGATTACACGGTTTACATGGACACACAGGCAGACGGACGGACGGACATTGCTCGAAGTCATTATACCCTGACAACATATTGGTATAGGGTATAATTATTCCATAGATTTTTTTCAAATACAGTTTATACACCTATGTTTTTAGAAGCGTAAGTGACTGAATATGTAAAAATATGTAAAAATAACATCAGATATCAACTTTTTCATACCTCCACGCGCCACATCTATGATATTAATAGGCTAAGCGATTCCTTGTTACTGATGTTTTGTTTTACCGTTTTATCCAAATTTTGACCAAACGTATTTTATTTGAAAGGCATTTCTTTTTAGCCGTTTTGTAGATTTTCAGATTTTTTAATTTTTTCCTTTATTTTGAGTAAATTGCATTTGAAGTTGCTACTAACACATACATTAAATTATACATAGGTATGTTATGTGTGTTTTATTAAATATGTTAATGTGTTTGTTAATGAGTTTGTTCTTTTTCTTCATTCACAATAACAACAAACCATAAAAGTGTTGGTTTTTGAATTGGCTAAATAGAAAAATAAAGCTGCCTTGACATTGCACTCGATTTTTGAGCGCTGGAATCTGCTTGTATTAAATAACTCGAAACGAGTCTTATAAAAATTTTTAAATTTATTAATTTTTTTATATGATGAAACTTTTCTTGTTATACCCTCCACATTTCAGTGGCAGAGGGTATAAATAGATTTGTCATACCATTTGTAACGCATCGAAATAAATTCCTGAGACCCCAAAAAAATATATTTTCATGATCACTATAACAAGGGATGTTGATTTACCGATGACCGTCTGTCCGTCTGTCTGTGGAAATCACGATCACGCCGTCAATATCTAAGCTAGACCGTTCATTTTTATATAAAATCGTTAACTAACATCCCGAAGGAGTTGCTATTTAAAATAAGCGTAAACGGTCAAAGGGGTCACGAGTTATGAATGAAACTTTGAAAAAACTCTTGAAAAAATAAAATTTTTCAGTGTGTTTGTTGTTTTTCTTAAGATATGTTGTATATGTTGTAATTCTTCGTATTGTTGAAGTCATTACAGTTGTGTGTAAATTAATACTGCACGTGTCACATTGGCCTAAGCAAGTTTTACCACATATTTGTTTATCATTAAAATTAAATAATAAAAATTAGAAATTAATAAAAAATAAAAAAATAAAAATAAAAGATAAATATTAAAAATTAAAAATTACTAGCTAATTCAGATCAAAATAATTTAAAATTTGCTTTTTTTTTAATATTAATGTCTGCAAATTTTTAGCCAAGAATCAGTTTATTTATTTTTTTTTTTATTTATCATGAATTATCTCAAAACTTTCTTATTGGGATCAAACTTTGATGTTATAGCGATGGTTGCGTTATATAATGAATTTCATTAGGGGTTTTCTACTCTAGTAAAATAAAAATAATGCCATTTTTCAAATAGTAATGAATTATTTCTATAGAAGAAACGATTATCTATTGTTTTTTATAACAGGGAATTATAATAGAAACTTGCCAACAAGAAAAGCAATTAACTTTAAATTTAATTGGTATTCGAAATTTAAATTTCAGTACCGACAATAATTTTAAAATGGTAGCCGTTCCCAATATTGGTTGTATTATTGAGTTTAAGATGCAGGTGGAGGGTATCAAAGATTCGGCCCAGCCGAATTTGACACTTACTTGTTTCTATTATTTTTTCCCCCATCCGTTTCCACCATCTATTACTTTTTTCATCCATCATTCACTTAAATCTTTTTAGTACCATTTCGAAAATTTTATATTTTATCCCTGTGGAAATTTTTTTAAATGTAAAACAAATAAAAGCTTTTGTTAACTTGAAAGTTTTTCTATTTAACCCATTTTTGCTAGAATTTATTTTTTTCTTCTCAAATATGCAAACTTTTTGATTTTTGTTTCACTTAAAATGCTCTAAAATAAAAGCTTTTGAAAGAATTTTCAAAAACACTTGACAAAAAGTATGATTTTGGGCCTGCTCCAATTTCGGAACACCAGGCTTATGGACACATTTAAATAGACAAAATAAAACACTTTACATAATTAACATAATTGTCCCCGTATAGCCAAATTCTAATTCTTGCAAACGATTTCCCATTTGTAAAGAAAAAAAATATCAAAATAAATTAAATAAATGATCAGGCTCGAGGTCTGTGTTTATAATATTTTATTTTATTATCAATATTTCGCCTACTATCGGCAAGCATCATCAGGAAATAAAACAACGAGTAACAATAACCACAAAATTACTTTATGATTTTATAGTCCAACTTTTAATATTGCATTAAGAAAAATATCTGTCTGCAAAAAATTTTAATCCTGAATTTACTGGAACATTGGATAATAAATCTAAAACCACAGAACCACCAACTTATAAATCTTTGTTTTTTCTATTTTCTTGTTTTCCTTGATATGGTACAGAGTTCATTTGTAGCCTGATGTTTCACACAAAGCACCACATTTTATATCCATATCGAATAGATTTTCTTTTAAAAACTATTTAGCTGACTGTGTGTCAAAATATGAAACCGTGCTTGCATCAAAGATTTTCTTCCATACTGGCATATTTCATGTACTTTGTATTGAGTAAATCGAATGTATGGCGAAGCTTCTTTTTAATTTGTTCAAACCTATTACGTCTCATTGCAATGGCTACGGACAAGTTGTATGTTTCTGTATCACATTCCCATAACATTCTCCACCTTGGTACATTAAAATATTTCGATAATAATAGTATTGCAAAATAACATTTTAGATCGTGCACGTTCATATCAAAAGTGTGGTCACCGTAAGTCCTGGCATATTTAATTAACATGCTTTTTAAATATTTGCATAAAAGCAACTCAAAACATTTAACTACACACAGAAAAAAAAAATCACCAACCGAATTGTTCCAAAGTTTAAGAACTGTATTTTCGATTGTATCAACAGAAATTTTATACCAGTTAACCATTTTCTATTGTAATAAAATATTTGCTGTTAAGACAACAGAATTGTGATCATGATCATCTCGAAATTCGGTTATAAACTTTATCGAAATTCAGTAGACACAACGAATCTGTTTTCTGTGTGTTGATCTGAATATATGTTTTCCTATTCTATAAATTCTATAAATTCTTCTGCGACTGTATATTTGTTGTTGAAGTTAAGAAAGTGGAATTTCATCTTCATTAGTTTCTTCACCCAAATAATCAATACATATTCCGGTTTCTTGATTTATATGATGCTATAGCTTGGGCTTCTAACTGCCGTCCACTGTGATGATTTATATCTGCATCGTCTCCTTCATCTGCGCTATCTTTCTCACTAGCCATGCCATTTTCAACAGGAGTTATAAGAACGTCAGCAGTACCTACATCATTCCAAAATTCATCATTTTCGACAATATGAAATATATTTGCGGTGATTAAGAATCTAAAAAAATGTCCTCGCGTTCCAAAAACTTATAATTTTTTTATATTAAGAAACATAAAATTTTTGATTTCTACAAATTTTACAAACACTTAAAATACATAAATATGAGTATGAGATTATTCATTCCATCAAAGCGCATTTCGGATAAACCTAATCAAAAATCTTGGTTTAACCAGACTTGCAGAGATGCAGTCAGATCCAGAGTGGAAGCATTCAGACTTTGGCGTGAAAATAAAAATTCCGTCACTGAACTGCTACGCAAACAGGCGAGAAATGAATGTGCCAAAGTACTAAGGCGCGAAAAGTTTCTTCACGATCAGCGTCTTCGTGCTAAAGTTCATTCTGCTCCTCGGGGCAGCAAGAGCTTTTGGTCATTTGTTAAAAGAGTAAAGAATAATGCTAGTTCTGCTATCGCAACTCTTATAATGAATGACCAAATATTCACTGACCCGTTTGATAAGGCTAACCTTTTAGCTGAACTTTTTGCAAAAAATTCATTTTTGCCGGATAGCGATCAAACAGTGCCCGAACTCGAAAGAGTATCTGGTACTATGCCTAAAATATTCTTCCGAACACGTGCAGTTAAAAGGGTTCTTTCGGATCTCAACATTAACAAGTCTCCGGGACCGGATGGTATACCAGCACTGGGGCTGAAACAGTGCTCTTCGACGCTAGCCAGTCCATTGGCCAACCTTTTCAGCCTTTCGTATCGTGCGGGAGTCTTTCCCTCTTGCTGGAAGGTTGTTAATGTCCAGCCAATCCCTAAAAAGGGTGCGGCTAATAACCCTGAAAATTACTGTCTAATTGCAATCTGCTCTGCGCTCTCAAAGGTGATAGAGAGCATGATCAATTTCCACCTTGTGAACTACCTAGAGGCCAACTCACTTCTTAATGATCGACAGTATGGCTTCCGTAGAAATCGTTCCACGGGAGACCTGTTAGCTCTACTTTCTGAGCGCTGGAGTCGATCCATTCGCAATTTTGGCGAAAGTAAAGTGGTTGCTCTAGATATTTCCAAGGCATTCGACCGTGTATGGCACGGTGCATTGATATCAAAGCTTATTGCATTTGGGGTCGGTAATGACTTCTCTCGATTTATATCGAGTTTTCTCAGAGACCGAACAATACGTGTTGTTATTGATGGGGTCTCATCTAATGAGTTTCAGCTTAATTCAGGGGTACCCAAAGGTTCCGTTCTTTCTCCTTCTCTCTTCCTTATCTTTCTGAACGACCTTCTTGGCCAAACTTTTAACTCTATATACTCTTTCGCTGATGACAGCAGCATTTGTCATTCATTTTCCTTTAATTGTAGGTCAAGACTCTTGGAGGTTGGCGGCAAAAGGCAGACAATGAATGACACACTCAATCAAGACCTGTTGACAATCTCCGAGTGGGGTAAAGCGAATTGGGTTGATTTTAATGCGCTGAAGACTCAATCTTGCATGTTGGCTCATAGTGCCATGGATTCAACAATGTCATCTGTATATACATATAGGTGGTATAGCTATTGAGGAATCGGACACTCTTGATGTTCTGGGCATGAGAATTCAATGTGATGTTTGTTGGAATGAGCATGTTTTTCAAGTGTCGAAAGAAGCATTCAAGTGTCTTGGTTTTCTAAAACGTTGTAAAATTACTTCACTCCTTCTGATCTCCTTCAAATCTATACCACTTACATCCGACCGAAAATGGAATACAACTCCCATATATGGGCAGGGGCTTCGAAGTCTATTTTGGAGCTACTGGACCGTGTGCAAAGGAAGGCGTTGGCGCTCATCAATGACAGTAGGGTATCCAATTCTATTGATTCATTGGAACACCGTCGGAATGTGGGTTGTGTAGCACTGTTCTATAGATATTACCATGGGGAATGTTCTTCTGAGATTAGCGAACTTATTCCAAGTGCCCGAGTTTCGGTTCGCTCTACCCGCTTCTCTAGTGGTATTGAGTCTTCAGCGCATTAAAATCAACCCAATTCGCTTTACCCCACTCGGAGATTGTCAACAGGTCTTGATTGAGTGTGTCATTCATTGTCTGCCTTTTGCCGCCAACCTCCAAGAGTCTTGACCTACAATTAAAGGAAAATGAATGACAAATGCTGCTGTCATCAGCGAAAGAGCATATAGAGTTAAAAGTTTGGCCAAGAAGGTCGTTCAGAAAGATAAGGAAAAGAGAAGGAGAAAGAACGGAACCTTTGGGTACCCCTGAATTAAGCTGAAACTCATTAGATGAGACCCCATCAATAACAACACGTATTGTTCGGTCTCTGAGAAAACTCGATATAAATCGAGAGAAGTCATTATCGACCCCAAATGCAATAAGCTTTGATATCAATGCACCGTGCCATACACGATCGAATGCCTCGGAAATATCTAGAGCAACCACTTTACTTTCGCCGAAATTGCGAATGGATCGACTCCAGCGCTCGGAAAGTAGAGCTAACAGGTCTCCCGTGGAACGATTTCTACGGAAGCCATACTGACGATCATTAATAAGTGAGTTGGCCTCTAGGTAGTTCATAAGATGGAAATTGATCATGCTCTCCATCACCTTTGAGAGCGCAGAGCAGATTGCAATTGGCAACCTTCCTGCTAGAAGGAAAGACTCCCGCACGGTACGAAAGGCTGAAAATGTTGGCCAATGGACTGGCTAGCTTCGAAGAGCACTGTTTCAGCACCAGTGCTGGTATACCATCCGGTTCCGGAGACTTATTTATGTTGAGATCCGAAAGAACCTTTTTTAACTGCACGTGCTCGGACAAATATTTTAGGCATAGTACAAGATTCTCTTTCGAGTTCGGGCAGTGGTTGATCGCTATCCGGCAAAAATGGCTTTTTAGGAGAAGTTGAATTTGTTCCAATATTGGCACACCGGGAAAAATGGGTTAAAATTCTTGGAAACATCATTACAACTAAACCACTTAATTGATTGACTTCATATTCAAATCATATGTCGATGAGGTTGAAATAATGTTTTGTAGTAAGTGGTGGTCTCGGTTTAATTCAATAGCAAACGCCATTCATATTTGTAAGTTATTTATTGCTGGGGCAATCCATGATTCGCCAAAGCACTAATATAATTACTCTCCGTGAGGTCTAATGATTACCATGTGATTTTTCATATTATTCCACCAGACACTACCAATATCTATTAAATTGTTCCAAAGTTTAACATATGGTATGATCTCTTCACATAATCGCCAATAATTTTGAGACCCAAATCCAACCCATTCCAGGTAATGGGAATCATTTGGATAATCCTATTATTCTATATTTCAATTCATAATATACATAAAATGTATATTAATATATATTCCTTACACAAAGAACCGTCGGCATAAACTTGATTATAAGAACTTATTGTATTAAGAACAACAAAAAAGTTTTTTTCAAGTGTCGAAAGAAGCATTCAAGTGTCTTGGTTTTCTAAAACGTTGTAAAATTACTTCACTCCTTCTGATCTCCTTCAAATCTATACCACTTACATCCGACCGAAAATGGAATACAACTCCCATATATGGGCAGGGGCTTCGAAGTCTATTTTGGAGCTACTGGACCGTGTGCAAAGGAAGGCGTTGGCGCTCATCAATGACAGTAGGGTATCCAATTCTATTGATTCATTGGAACACCGTCGGAATGTGGGTTGTGTAGCACTGTTCTATAGATATTACCATGGGGAATGTTCTTCTGAGATTAGCGAACTTATTCCAAGTGCCCGAGTTTCGGTTCGCTCTACCCGCTTCTCTAGTGGTATTGAGTCTTCAGCGCATTAAAATCAACCCAATTCGCTTTACCCCACTCGGAGATTGTCAACAGGTCTTGATTGAGTGTGTCATTCATTGTCTGCCTTTTGCCGCCAACCTCCAAGAGTCTTGACCTACAATTAAAGGAAAATGAATGACAAATGCTGCTGTCATCAGCGAAAGAGCATATAGAGTTAAAAGTTTGGCCAAGAAGGTCGTTCAGAAAGATAAGGAAAAGAGAAGGAGAAAGAACGGAACCTTTGGGTACCCCTGAATTAAGCTGAAACTCATTAGATGAGACCCCATCAATAACAACACGTATTGTTCGGTCTCTGAGAAAACTCGATATAAATCGAGAGAAGTCATTATCGACCCCAAATGCAATAAGCTTTGATATCAATGCACCGTGCCATACACGATCGAATGCCTCGGAAATATCTAGAGCAACCACTTTACTTTCGCCGAAATTGCGAATGGATCGACTCCAGCGCTCGGAAAGTAGAGCTAACAGGTCTCCCGTGGAACGATTTCTACGGAAGCCATACTGACGATCATTAATAAGTGAGTTGGCCTCTAGGTAGTTCATAAGATGGAAATTGATCATGCTCTCCATCACCTTTGAGAGCGCAGAGCAGATTGCAATTGGCAACCTTCCTGCTAGAAGGAAAGACTCCCGCACGGTACGAAAGGCTGAAAATGTTGGCCAATGGACTGGCTAGCTTCGAAGAGCACTGTTTCAGCACCAGTGCTGGTATACCATCCGGTTCCGGAGACTTATTTATGTTGAGATCCGAAAGAACCTTTTTTAACTGCACGTGCTCGGACAAATATTTTAGGCATAGTACAAGATTCTCTTTCGAGTTCGGGCAGTGGTTGATCGCTATCCGGCAAAAATGGCTTTTTAGGAGAAGTTGAATTTGTTCCAATATTGGCACACCGGGAAAAATGGGTTAAAATTCTTGGAAACATCATTACAACTAAACCACTTAATTGATTGACTTCATATTCAAATCATATGTCGATGAGGTTGAAATAATGTTTTGTAGTAAGTGGTGGTCTCGGTTTAATTCAATAGCAAACGCCATTCATATTTGTAAGTTATTTATTGCTGGGGCAATCCATGATTCGCCAAAGCACTAATATAATTACTCTCCGTGAGGTCTAATGATTACCATGTGATTTTTCATATTATTCCACCAGACACTACCAATATCTATTAAATTGTTCCAAAGTTTAACATATGGTATGATCTCTTCACATAATCGCCAATAATTTTGAGACCCAAATCCAACCCATTCCAGGTAATGGGAATCATTTGGATAATCCTATTATTCTATATTTCAATTCATAATATACATAAAATGTATATTAATATATATTCCTTACACAAAGAACCGTCGGCATAAACTTGATTATAAGAACTTATTGTATTAAGAACAACAAAAAAGTTTTTTGTTGTACCCTTTTTAAGTCTCCATAATAAACAAGTGTGGGAAAAAACGGAAGCAGAATGTTTGGGTGTCAAGTGATAATGAACATTACGTAATCTCTTTTTTAAACAGCAGGTTAACTTCCCACCATGGTTTCTCCATCATTTTTCAAACACAACAAGAACAAGACACACTGTTGTTTATCGTATTGCTGCTTTAATTTTTCTATCCTACTTTCAATAAATCATTTCTATACAAATTCAATTCAGTTCATTAAGGCCATTTTTGTTGTTGTGCATGGAAAAAAACATCTAAAGTAGAAATAATAAAAAAAAAAATGGAGAACTAACCCAAAATTGACGTCACACCATGCACGACATGCACAACAACAAACCAATCGTCGCTGACACAAGCGCAAGCCAACCTTCACGTTGGACAGCCAACATCGCACTAACGGAACTAAACATTCAACGAACGTACTGTACTTTTAATCAAAACAAAACTCAAAGACAAAAATAGCCTGCAAAACATGTTTGAGAACAAAAAAAAAAAAAACGACTCACAAAAACAACCCGCCTAAGGTGGTGAAAAAGTTGTTTTCATAAATCTGAACAAATCAGAAACGATGATTGGCTAAAGTCTCGTCGTTGTTACGATGTTAGCCGATGCTAAACGAATGCTATCGAAATCATCCAATCAGATGACTTATTGGGCATAATAAATATGAAGCGATGAAAGGGGAAGGTTTCTTTGTTCAGTTGATAAACACACACTCTTTTTCTTAGTTCGGTTGGCAACATATGGGAATAAAAAACATGAAATATTAAATTTTAGAAATTTATGGATACATATTTGTTTTTTTTTTAAATTTAATGGGACTATAAAATGTTACATACAGACACATTTAACTTAAACTTCTGTTGGTAGTGAAGGAAAAATTTGTGGAAATAAGTAATAAATGGAAATTATAACATTTGTATGTTTGAACATATTTTGTTTTCACATCAAGGCGATAGATATAAAGTTGCCGTAAATTATTAACATGTCAAAAAAATTAAATGTCATTTAACAATAATGTTGTCATAAACGGTTTTAAAAAATGTCAGTTTATAGGAACATATCGGATTATTTATTATTTATTCAATTATTTATTCTATTTACCTATGTAGGTATTTCAAAACCACAAAATAGTAGAGTCCCAATGATGAACAACATTTCATGATATGAATACCTATTATGTTCTGTTAAATTATGTTTCTTTAAGGGGAGGGTAAGGTTTTAAAAGCGAAAAAAATGCGTATTTTCAAAAAATTTTTTGTTAAGATATGAATAATGTTGGATTATTTATTTCATATAGGTACACATTATAGCACAACATTTGAAGAATCTTTGAAAAAATTTTCAATTCAAAATATTTATAAATAAGTTAATCACAGCGAATCTCCGGATGCGTTGTTGTTTTGCGGTGAACATCATAACTCGTTACCGGATCATCTGAAATAAAAAAATCGATATGCGTTTAAAGGCGACATGTTTCCCGAGGTAATCACGAAGAGTTTTTTTTAATTATTTTTTTATTTTTTTTTGCAGCATTTGAAGTGAAAAACACGATTTTTGCTATAAAATTTCTGTGAATTTGTTGTTAAAAAATGGGTAAGAAAATGGAAAATATAAAAAAGACTCTTCGTGATAATTTATGTGTAGAAATAGTGTGTAAAATTTCAAAAGAATCGGTCAAGTAGATTTTGAGTTATGATGTTCAAGGACTTCGAACATGTTATTTGCGAAAAAGTCGACTTAAATTTTTTAAAAACTGGTTTATATACGATATACCATATGAGGCCGGACGCTGGAAACGCTGTATCTTCTGTATTTTTGCTCTGATTAACTTGAAATTTTGACACAACACTCTCGATATATTGTACATTCAGAAACCATAAAACCTTACCCTCCATTAAATATCCATGAATTTAATTTGTCCCACAGTTTTTATGGCTCAGTTGATTTGAATTCTTTTCTGCACTTAAAACTAGTGTTCTCATTATAAAAACAAATTCGAAACTTTGTGTCAGTGTTACCTTTTGAAATTTAAAATATTAACTAGTTAAAAAATTAAACTAATTTTTGCATTTTACTTGATGATACCTATAGAGGTGAAATATTTATTTATTTGAATATCGCTAGTCACATTTAAACTTATGACAAAGTACTTTCACTATGTTGACTATATCTCGATTTACCAAGATAAGATTATACAGATAATATATGTAAATACCACAAATCACGTAAACTATGTTTTAGTATCATATTAGTATGATATATTAAATAAATATTACTTTATTGGAACAAACTTCAAAATTGATACATACAGAAAAATTGGGACAATCGAAATGGAGAAATACCATGTATTTCATTATTTTTCTCGCATAGCGCGCATCTTTGGAAAAAGTTCAATATGTTACAGCAGAAAATCTATGGATACAACACGAAGTTATAAGCAATCATATACATAAATACCAAAATTAAATTTTTTAATTTTCCTTTATTGATATATTTTTTCTTTGTTTGTTAGCGATGCATACACATTTTTCTGTTTTTTGTTGTTATTTATATATGTGAACGTTCACAAACAAAAAAAAATCATGTGATTCCGATCACAGGGGAGATGTGTATATATCTAGTAATTAAAGATTTTTATTGCACTTTTTTAAAATCAAACAGATAGCGTCATATATGTATTACTTATAGCAATCAACTGCATTGGCTCTGCTAATATAAAAATATATATTATTATTTATTATTTAAACAGGTTAATTTTTATTTCTCATTTGTTATTTTTAATTTTTTAATTTTCCGTTTTTCGTTTTTCATTTTTATTATTCATTTTTTATTTTTCATTTTTTATTTTTCTGATTTTATTTTTAATTTTTTATTTTTCACCTTTCATTTTTCATTTCTTATTATTAATTTTAATTTTTCATTTTAAATTATTCATTTGTTATTTTTCATTTTTCACATTTTTTCATTTTTCATTTTCGTTTTCGTTTTTTTATTTTTTATTTTTCATTTTTTATTTTTTATTTTTCATTTTTCATTTTTTATTTTTCATTTGTTATTTTTCATTTTTAACATTTTTTTCATTTTTCATTTTCATTTTTATTTTTCAATTTCCATTTTGCATTTTTTATTTTTCATTTTTTATTTTTTATTTAAAATTTTTATTTTATAATTTTTCGTTTTTCATTTTTTATTTTTTGTTTTTAATTTATTATATTTCATTTTCATTAATTATTTTAATTTTTTATTTTTAATTTTTATTTTTTTTTCATTTTTTAATTTTCGTTTTTCCTTTTTTATTTTTTATTTTTCATTTGTTATTTTTCACATTTTTTTCATTTTTCATTTCCGTTTTATTTTTCAATTTTCATTTTGCATTTTTTATTTTTCATTTTTTATTTTTTATTTTTCATTTTTCATTTTTTATTTTTCATTTGTTATTTTTCATTTTTCAAATTTTTTTCATTTTTCATTTTCATTTTTATTTTTCAATTTCCATTTTGCATTTTTTATTTTTCATTTTTTATTTTTTATTTAAAATTTTTATTTTATAATTTTTCGTTTTTCATTTTTTATTTTTTGTTTTTAATTTATTATATTTCATTTTCATTAATTATTTTAATTTTTTATTTTTAATTTTTAATTTTTTTTCATTTTTTATTTTTCGTTTTTCCTTTTTTATTTTTTATTTTTCATTTGTTATTTTTCACATTTTTTTCAATTTCATTTTCGTTTTATTTTTCAATTTTCATTTTGCATTTTTTATTTTTAATTTTTTATTTTTTATTTAAATTTTTATTTTATAATTTTTCGTTTTTCAATTTTTGTTTTTAATTTTTTATTTTTCATTTTCATTACTCATTTTCATTTTTCATTTTTTATATTTCATTTCTTATTTTTCTTTTTTTTATTTTGATTTTTTATTTTTAATTTTTATTTTTTTTTTAGTTTTCATTTTTCATTTTTTATTTTTCATTTTATATTTTTCAATTTTCATATTTATATTTAATTTTTAATTTTTCGTTTTTCGTGTTTCATTATTTGTTTTTCATTTTTTATTTTTCGTTTTTCCTTTTTTATTTTTAATTTTTTATTTTTCATTTTTTGTTTTTCATTTTTAGTTTTTAATTTTTCATTTTTTTATTTTTCATTTTTTATTTTTTATTTTTTATTATTCATTTCTTATTTTTCATTTTTATTTTTTCATTTTTCATTTTTTATTTTTCAGTTTTTATTTTTCATTTCTTATTTTTCATTTTTTATTTTTCAGTTTTTATTTTTCATTTTTTATTTTTCATTTGCTATTTTTAATTTTTTTCCTTTTTCATTTTCATTTTTTATTTTTCAACTTTAATTTTCCATTTTCTATTCTTTATTTAAAATTTTTAATTTTTTAATTTTTGTTTTTCATTTTTCATTTTTTATTTTTCATTTTTCATTTTTCATTTTTATTTTTAATTTTTCTTTTCTTATTTTTCACATTTTATTTTTCAATTTTTATTTTTATTTTTTATTTTCCATTTTTTGTTTTTCATTTATCATTTTTGATATATCATTTTTTATTTTTTATTTTTCATTTTATAATTTTAATTTTTCAATTTTCATATTTAATTTTTCTTTTTTCATTTTTATTTTTCGTTGTTTAATTTTTTTTTTCGTTTTAATTTTTTATTTATCATTTTATATTTTTCATTTTTCGATTTTCATATTTCATTTTTCATTCATAGTTTTTCATTATTTGTTTTTCATTTTTCGTTTTTCACTTTTCATTTTTTATTTTTTATTTTTAATTTTTTATTTTTCATTTTTTATTTTTCATTTTTCATTTTTCGTTTTTCATTATTTGTTTTTCATTTTTTATTTTTCGTTTTCGTCTGTAATTTTTTATTTTAAATTTTTTATTTTTCATTTTTCATTTTTTTATTTTTCATTTTTCATTTTTCATTTTTCACTTTTCATTTTCAAACATGTTATTACATATCATCATTTTTTCACCAATACAATCATAAGTCACACCGATTTTGTCTTACGTCTTACATGTTACGCTGTTTTTGTGATTGTATTGTGAAATGGAAATTTACCCCCCTCGCCATTAGACGTTTCCACGTCAAAAAACAACCAAACAAAATGTGTATGTGTTGTTTCCGTTGAGATTATATTTCTTGCTGTACCTTTAAGTTTTGTCTTGACTAGGTTAACCGCTATCGTATCATGCGTTTCCTTTATGTAATACGGAAGATTTAATGCCTCTAGGACATTTTGTGGGTTCTCTGAACTACCATCATCGTCTGGAGTCAGGCTAGAGGCACTTCCTAAAAGTTCCACAACAGTTTGCAGCATTTTTCATTCGTCTGTTTTCTCTTAATGCGAATTTTCCATAGCTTTAGCAGTAAAAATGTCCCTTGTAGTAAAAAGCAGTTGCAAACCTGCATTACACACACGTATATTTGTTATGGCGACTCACTCAAATAAACTAAAAGAGTATCAAATGGATATTGTGGTAGGTCCGTCATATTTTGTGTAAATGACTCAGTGTGTTTGTGTGATTGAGCGGTTTTATGTTCTAGCATTGAAGTCAAGTAGAGTTGATTGATCGATATGTAGAGCAACAATATTGGATTTCACATGAAAACTGCACATTCTTGGTCTATTGTATCGGTTCGAACTTTAACCAATACAATTCCACTGATATATTTGGAATTGTAGTCCCTGTATAAATTTAAAGTTAAAATAGAGAGAAATGAATACCAACCAAAATTCATTTTCGCCTAATGCATTTGTATATATCAGATATAAAAGAGAGTATTTCTAAATCTAGAATCTTCTCATGTTTAGTTTATAAGCACTTACTTAAAAAAGGAATTCTTGAATAATGACCAAACAAAACAATCACAACAGCCCCGCTTCATCATTATTTCATGGCGATCGTACAATCCATTGTACTGGCATCCCCACATCATCTTTATTTCAATTAAAAAAAATGTCGTTTCAAAAATGAAAATGGGTCAATGTATTATTAACCTTGTATATTACTAAATTTGGAATAATTAAAAATTTTATCGAAAGAAATTGTAAATTCTGTGGTCACAAGCGATAACCGCCTAAGTCGAGTTAAGAACGTTTTGAGTTATGTATGCTATCATATTCTACTAAAAACGCTTTATATTTACGTGAAATCTCCATTTCTCTAACACTGTTCAATAAAAAGTTATTAATGAAAACATACTGACCTACATATGTCGTAATGAAGCCCCATTACATTTATATAAAAAGTCATTTTTCTCGAAAGCATGGTTGGTATTCGATGATTTTCGTTATCTTTGCTATCATGTTCTACTAAAAACGCTTTATATTTACGTGAAATCCCCATTTTTCTAACGCTGTTTCTTAAAAAGTAATTAATGAAAACATTCTGACCTATGTCGTAATGAAGCCTCATTACATTTATATAATAAGTTATTTTTCTCAAAAGCATGATTTTCGACTTAGGCGGTAAATGCTTGTGACCACAGAATTGTGACTTTTTATTTGGATCTAATACCATTTCTCGAAACTCATGGTCCATGGTAACCGACGATAATTTTCTTGAATTGATCAAAAATTAAAAATCCAAATTTAAAAAATAATTAACATTAAATAAACACACCTTAAAAAAAATTTTAAATTTTGACAATTTTTAAATTATATTTATATTGCACTTAAATTTTATATTAATATCTTTACGTCTACTTTGCTGCTAGAGCCGAAGTGAAATATTTATATGTACAATCAAACTTCCTATTACCTGCTACCCATTGTGGTAGTATTTTTAACTGGCTGTGGGAGGAATGGAAAAAACTCTATAAGTATATCATTAATTATACCCTATAATTATGCTGATATTTGTAACTACCAAAAATGTTTGACATAGACCCACCTTTTATTATACCGATCGACTCAGATTCACTTTGTGAGTCGATTTAACGATGTCCGTCCGTCCGTCTGTCCGTCCGTCTGTCCGTCCGTGTGTCCATATAAACCTTGTAATCGAACTACAGATCGCAAATGTAAAGATATTTTGATGAAATTTGGTACGTAAGCCATAGCATGAACGCTATTGAAATGGGTGAAAATCGGTCCATGTTCAGACATAGTTTAAATTGCCATATTATTCAAATTTTCATATAAATAGATCTCGGTCAAATGGGGTTTGTGTGCGATTATTACTCCCATAAATCAGTAGTCCAAAAATAATCCCTATAGGACAATTCTTAGTCATAGGCTCTATATAAAGCTGCTTCCCGATCTTCACTTAAATCTATTAAAAAAAAAAAATATATTCCACAGATTTTTCTCAAATTTGCTTTGTATATGTTTTTGCAAAAAATAAGTGATCTTACCAAATATGGTCAGGATCGGTCCATTTTTCGATCTAGTCCCCATATAGATATAGCATCCGATATGACATTTTTCATATCTGCAGCCAAAAACATTAATTAAAATCCAACTCAAATTGGGTTTATGCTTATTTTCTATATCCAATTAGTTGGGCCTAAGAGTCAGGGTCTCTAAACGCATGGTATAGGGTATCGTCTAGGTCTATAGGTCTAGACCTAGTATAATTTTCTTACTTGTGATAAAATATTTACTGTTAAGACAATAGAATTATAGTTGTGAGCAACTCAAAATTCGATTCTTAACTTCATCGTAATACGGTTGGCAATAAATTTATTAGCCACAACGATTTTGTGTCATTTTTAAAAACTTCTTAAAAATGTTTATATAAAAAACTTTCATACTGAGGGAATGTTTACAACTGTATAAATATTACACTTTATATCTGTCTGCCTGTTTTTGTAAATAAAGGCAATCCTTCAATAATACTAATATTAAATTTTACTTTCATATTATGTTAACGTTGATGTCGATCACTTATACAATATGGGAAATTTAACTTTCAGACCTGAACAAATAATCTCATTTGCAATAAAAATAAAACATATACAAAAAAGTACTCAAATTCCCTTTATAAACTCTGATACAGGAGAGACCACAATAGTCTGTTTTTATTATATTAAAATCAAAAAATTATAATAAGTTTTTAGTCGGCTAAGATTTTTTAACTTAAACAAAATTTTTATTGCGCATAAAATTTCTAACCCGCAATTCTAATTTAACGGCAATGCATCTTTATCTTCGCTTGACATTTACTCAACCACTACAGTCCAACCCAAAACAAAATTTGAGTAATAATTATTACGACGTATCGTTTGTGCAAAAATCTCAACAATTCATTAATCATAATTTACTAGAAAAGGCCTTTTGGTACTCGTATCAAAATCTCCCTGCTATTGAAATCATTTTCATTTCACACTTTTAATTACCGTTAAATCGTGTGTATCTGTTATAGAATATTAAAACATTTTTCTTTGGCATCTCCCCTTCTTTCCTGTTGTTGCCTGTCTTGCATTAGTAATGAGTTGGTATATAAGGGCATGTAAAATATGCAATTCGTTTAACCAACACCACTTAACAAGGGTGGTTTTATGTGGACAAAATCGAAAGTAAATATACATATGTACATACAGACATACATATGTACACCACGAAAGAGATGGCATATTAAAAACTCTATTTATAGAATGATTTGTATATTTTTTTTATAGTAATAGGGATATTTTTGGAGCCATTGGCATAGTCCTGGTTTATTTCGTTCGTTTGATTGTTAAAACTAATCTCATAACAGTATAATATCCACAAAAAGATTTGGATCTCATTTTAATCTCTATTTCCTAAAAGTGGCTAAATAAAGAAAATTTTCACATCTCACAAGTCCTTAAATTATCAAGTGGATTTTTAACTGTTCCTTTTTATTTAATATTTTACAATTGGTACCTTTGGTTACTATTTGGTTTAAAATAAAAATGTGAACCAACTAAATTAAACGTTTACTGTGCGCACAAGCTAAGCATCTATAGTGGTAGGTTACCAAGCTATCAAGTACAGCTACCAACCACTAGGCATTAAAGTAATCCAAGACATCATCTACTAAAAATGTGTGTAATTGTAGAAAGAAAACAGGGCGAGTCAACGAAAGGTTAATGTCAACAGAAGTATTTAACAAAATTAAAAAATATTTTTTTAATTTTAATTAAAAATTGTATAAATTAATTAAATAAAATCAAATAAAACAATTAATAAAAAACATTTATTACCGTTTAATATTAAAAAAAAAAATACTAAAATTAAAATCAGAAACATTATAACATTGTAAAAATAGAAATAATAAATCCTTGCGAATGGTAAACTTCGCTCTTTGTGAGTCAGATCCATCTCGCGGTTGATGGGTACCCCATAAGAACAGTTAACATTTCATTAATTACAAAACCGGAGGTTTTTTTTTACAGGATTTTCGGTGGTTAACAGCAGGCAACAGTTGCATTTGAGATTATTTTTGAAATTTTGCTTTACTAGGCGTTCACACTATAATACTTTGAGGTGTTTTAGCTCGTGTTTTGCAAAACAAAACACAGTCGTTCACACTTGATTTAGTGTGTTTAAGTTAAACATTTCAGCAGATGTTTCAAAAATAAAAAACAATTGAAAAGTTGTAAAATTTTGAAAATGGATAAAAAATAATATCATTAAATTGTCGGCCAACTACTTAAATTATATTAATGATGAAATTACCAATATAGATGCTTTATTTTAATTTTTGTATTGTATTTGGTATGGTTTTTTTTTATTGTAATGCCACTTTGATAATGTTAAAAAACAAGGATGCCAACTTGGCAAAAATGAGAGATATTGCACTGAACATACACAAAATTAAATACAACACTGCAATTTTTACGTTTTTTTGAGATGTTTAATATTTAAGCATTCAAAAATGTATGGACAAACATCTCAATTTGACTCGTTTATCGGATAAACAATAAACACTTTAGTGTGAAATTTGTTAAAATTAAATTTTTAAACATTGATAAATAATTTATTGAAATTAAACTGATGAACAAATTTTGAGCATTACTTCTACCCCAATGATTCCAAACACACTAATGGGAATAAAGGAAATTATTATTACTTGAAACCACACTAATTAGAATTTTGTCATGGACATCGTTTTCAAACATATTGCTCGTCTTTTTCTTTCACTTGATTTACAATTTTCGTATAAAAAGAGAATTTATTTCTTATATAAAAAAAAACATTTATATTTAGACTGATTCTAGACTAACACAATTTTTGAACAACTGTATTTCATTTATTTCTCTTTTTTGCTCGTTTTGTAAAAGGAAGCATTTAAAATTTGAATTTTTTTTTTCATTTCAAGATATTTATATTCCCTATAAATAAAAAAAGGAAGGAAATTATAGTCGATCTAAACCGACTATACGATACCATACACCAATGGTTCCCAAATGGTGGTCCGCGGACCTCCAGGGATCCGTAGAGGCCTTCCAGGGGATCCGCGAACTGTTCTGCCAAAATTAACTTTTGAAACGAAATATAAAAAAAAAGAAATTAACAGCATTCTTGATAAAGATATCCAACCATTAAAATAATTAAAATAAAATTAAAATAATTTTAAAAAAATAGTTAATTTGAATAAGTGTCTTTTTGAATTTAAAAGTTTCTGTTATTTTTATTTATTTTTGAATTATTAATGTTTTTCTTATTTATTTCTTTTTTTCTTTCTTTTTTTACAAAACACTTTTTAAAATTTTTTTATTTAGGTTTTAACGTTTTTTTTAATAATAAACATATTTTTTTTCTCATTATTTTCACATATTTTTTAAAATAAATATATTTGGTGGTCCGCGAGCTTGTAAAAATGTCTCAAGGAGTCCGTGAAGCAAATTAAGGTGGGAACCTATGCCATATACCATGTGTTTACACGGTGTCTCGACTAGCTATAATTTATGATAATGTTCATGTTCAAGTCAGAGAAACAAAATGAGAAAAAACGCGAAGTGGGCAAATTATGTTTAGACATTTCATTTCCATAATGTCTTTGAACCGTAAACAACAAAAATGTTTTATTGTACTCAATGCTTTAAAAGAGTTACAAAAATTAGAAATACAAATTGAAGAAGAAAAAATGAAAGAAAAAACCCGAAAAATTCCGTTCGTTTATAGTTTTCGCTTTTGTAGTTCCACAGGCATTCGTATTCGTGATATATACTAATGAAATTAATAATTTCGCTTTTATTTAATTTAAGTTGCGCCATTTTAAAATACTTCAACTTCAAAATCGAATAAAACTTCAAATAAATGGCTGAGTTTATGACAGACTTTCTGTCATGGCAAAAAGTTGGATTTTTTATTCATGACATGAATATTAGCGGTCTCCACTAGCCATTGACTTAAACATTGTCATGAATTATGGCTAGTCGAGACACCATGTTAGAGACCCTATCTCTTAGGGCTAATTAATTGGATATAGAAAATAAGCATAAACCAAATTTGAGTGGGCATTATTATTAATTTTTTTGCTTTCGGATATGAAAAAGTTCATAACGCATGCTATATATATTTGGGGACTGGACCGATCCTAACTATATTTGGTAAGGTCACTTTTTTTCTTCCAAAAATATATACAAACCAAATTTGAGAAAAATTTGTTGATCGGCAATTGGCTTCATATGGGAGCTATGACTATGAATTGTCCAATAGGGACTAAAGGTGGAAACACAACTAGGACGAATGACGAATTTCGCACAGCTCGACGAATTTGTCGGCAACAATTCGTTGCGTAAATTTGTCGAATGAAATACAATTACGACGAATTCACATAACAGCTGTAACGTCATTTGAAATTGTTTTTAATTTACATATAATGTGTACATTAGGGTTATGACTAATTTTTTACAAAATTTTTACCTATTACCACGTGATAGGCAATACTAAACTAATAATAAAAATCATGTTTGCAGGTCATTTTGCCAGAAAAACCTTCCGCACCAAATGCAATTTCAAAAAACTAACTGAATTTTTTTTTTTATTTTTATTTTTATATTTTTTGTTAATTTAATATATACGTAATTAAAAAATTATTTAAACAATGTAGATTTTGATACGAGGTATGATTATTTATTTATTTGAATATTGTATGATATAAATTTAAGATTTAAAGTGCGACTATTTTTGCAGAAAGCAAAATGTCCTGAACAACTTTTATAGCACGTTCTGCTTAAATATTACTACGCTGCTGATTTATTATTTACGACTTCTGCATAACCCCATGCCTTATAAAACACTCATTATCTTTTTTAAATTTAATAATTCAAAATTGTCTTTGCGGAAACAATGGTCTGAAAACCATACGTCGTACCATGTACCACATATAGATTGACATATTTTATATAGTTCTGCTCGGTATTTTGGAATTAGGATAAATGCTAATATTGCCAGAATTGTTCTAGAATTCCACCGAGCATTGCTTATTGGTGGTAAAGTTTTGAAATTTATGAAGGGAAAGGGTTAAGAGGTCAAAATATACATCGAAATGAAGCTAGTGAATCTAGATTTTTTATATTCAGTTGTTGTAGATATCAACATTGCAGAGATCGTTTTATGAGATAATGACAAGTTTTGGATTTCAAATTTAAAAGTATCAAATAAAAGGCACTAATAAAAAGTTACATAGAGGTCAATGTCCAAACTTTGGAGGTCCATAACTCGGAAAATATCTCGACCGTCGAAAAAAAAATATTTTGCTAGAATCGCAACAAAATGTGAAAATTTGAAACCATTCGGGGCATCGCACCTGAAATACAAAAAGGTCTTTAAAACGTAGAAGAAATATTTTAAATCGAATTAAAAAAATATAGACCAAATTTCAACGCGTTTGGTGCGGTAACTTTTTGGAGAGCAGCGAAGAAGTAAGATAGCGTTTCTTAATATTTTTTAATAGCGTTTTTGGCTAGGGCATGTAAAATTTGATATTTGCAAAAAAAAAAAATAAAAAAGTCATAACCCTAATGTACATAAATAAATATTGGAAAAATATGAATAAAAGAATTTTTAACCTGGTACGAGTTATTCCAATTGTAAACACCATGTTCACGATGGTAAAAGCCTTAATTTTTGTACGGCAGCGTTTAATTTTTTAATTCTGAAAAAATTACATAAATTTTCATTAATAAATTAATTTTGTGTCATTTTTGTTTACATGTTGTAGCTGATAGTGTGACCATATTAAAAAAAAAAAAGAAGCACTAAACGAAAAAAAAATAAATATTAACAAAAAACTATGTAAAAGAAAATTATATAATTAAAAATAGATTTTATTTATCTTAGAAGTTATAAATAAAATATAAAACAATTCTTAAAGACAAAAATGACTTTATTTACTAAAACATTTGAAAAACTAAAATAAAATACGGTCACTCTACACCAATTTATTCGTCGTTCGTCGGTGTTAGAAATAGAAATAAGCCTATTGCAGAGTTCATTACGCACTACGTATTTCGTTCGACGCACTGAAAACACAAATGTGTTTTATTTCTGACGACGAATATTCGGAACGAAAAATTTGTCGTTCGTCCCAGTTGTGTTTTCAACTTAATGGATGTAATAAACAGATACAAACCCAATTTGACCAAAATCTATGTGATAATTTGGATATTATGGCAATTTTAGTCGATCTCATAGGGGTCATTTGAATCGGGACTAGGTCTCAATATGAACCGATTTTCACCAATTTCAATAGCGTTCGTGCTATGACCGATAACATACCAAATTTCATCAAAATATGTTCACATTTGCTATCTGTAGTTTGATTACAAGGCTTACATAGACACACAGACGGACGGACATAGCTAAATCGACTCAGAAGGTGATTCAGAAAGTGATTCTGAGTCGATCGGTATAATAAAAGACTAGGTTCAATATTTTTAGTAGTTACAAACATCATCACAAAGTCATTATATATATATATATATTTCCTTTTATTTATATAAATTAATTGACAGTATAAATATCTTCAAATTATATAAAAGTTCATGTTGAACATAGGGCGTCAGTCAGTCATTATACCCTGACCACATAATGGTATAGGGTATAAAAAGGGCTAAATTTAAAATTATATCGGCTAGATTAACAAAAATTTAAGTACAACGCCAGATCGACTGCTCCATTTATAAGGATCGAGTATGTATATAGTTTATGGGGTCTGCGGAATTTATTTCGATTTATTTCATTTTCTGCTTAAATATATTTAACAATAATATATAACTAGCAGATCCCAGATCTCGAAATTCAAGTGCAAATTCTGAAAAATTTTATTTTTTCAGCCATAAATAATTTTATAAGAGCCTGAAAGTACGCTATTCAATTTTAGCCAATTCACAATTCAACAAAAAATTTAATAAACACACACACAGCATTTGTATACTTTTTTATTTAAAGCTTAAATATGTGTTTTATGTATGTGTTAGTAACAACTTTAAATTAATTTTGTTTAAAAAAAAAATGTAGCAGAAGGTTCACATCTGTAAATATGGTGAACATCTTCAAAGAAATACCTTTCAAATGGTATATATTTTTTGTCAAAATCGAAGTCGCCTTGCCTATTAATAATATACTAGCATATTCCAGCCCTCGAAATTCGAGTGCAAATTCTAGGAAATTTTATTTTTTCATTAAATAAATACCCTAAAAGTATGCTAATCAATTATAGCCAATTCACAAGTCAACACAAAAAAACAAACTCATTTTTATTACAAATACATTATCAGATTTAATAAACACACAATTTACTCAAAATGGAGGAAAAAATTTACAAATCTGTAAATCTGCAAATCGACTAAAAAGAAATACCTTTCAAGTAATATACGTTTGGTCAAAATCGGGATAAAACGGTAGAACAAAACATCAGTCACAAAAAATCGCCTAGCCTATTAATATTATAATATAGGTATAATTTATGTAAAGAAAACGTGTTTTTAAATAAAAACTTTTACGATCTGTCGTTGTTCTCTACGTCTTACCGAAACTTATGGACATGTATGTTTTCATAATAAATTTTTCCTACGACATTTGTATTGAACAGTTAAGACATTTTATTTTATCTATCTTATTATATATATTTTTTCAATGCTTGCTGATATAAATACAATATTTTTTGTGTCTTCATTTGGTGCAAAAATTATCAAATTTGTCGGCGTTCCTACTCTGGAACATGCTACATATAGCTGCCCATGACAAAAACATGGAGTTTCCAATTAAAATCCAGCAACACTTAACGATTCGTCTTGAATTTAGAATATCATTGGCAATTTTTTAATTTAGCGATTTGTGATTTTGCCTAGATTCGATTTCGAAGATTTCTGTATTTGCGATTTTTGTTTTTCGCGATTTTTCATTTTGATGATTTTTGGTTTTTGGAGATCTTTGCATTTGGCGATTCCGCCCATATTTTCCACGACTACATACATTGGTAATTAATGTACTTGTCAAAAGTTTCAAGACTGTCGCTTTCATAGAACTAATTTTTTTTTTATAGGCCAGTAAATGGGGGTCATCGGTCAATATGAAATAAATGAATTTTTCATTACCACAGGACTTAAGGCGGGAGCCCAATTCGATGTGCAGCAATTGTAAATCATTTGGTTGTATATATTTGCCATCGATATGCAAGACCTATTTCAATAATTCGTGGTTAATTTGTTGATTTCACTGTAGCCAAACGAAATTTGTTAAAAATAACAATATTAGATAAATTTCGAAAATTTTTTGTACAAATTTCTGAACGTTTTATAAAACTTGCACATTCATTTAAAATTTGTACGGAATCGGAAGATGAAAGTTAAATCAATTTATTAATATTTTACTTCTTTTTTATGTTACATTTTTTTCAATTTTAAATTTTCTGTTTAATCTGTTACATTTCTGCAGTGTTGTAAATCATATTGATTTCCGTCTTTTACAATACTGAAACCATAAATCGTTTCGTTTCGTAACGAGCAAGGAAATTAGAGATATTTAGAATATCGAAATAAATTTCGATACGGAATTATTGCGATTACGACCGAAATTCGGTTATTAACATCACCACAATAAATTTGTTTCCTGTGTCCAATTTAAAAATATCGCTGGCAATAAGTTCGCTCGTAAAAACAAACCTACTTTCTTAAATTTGTTAGAAAATTGTATAAGGCTAATTCCATAGTGACAGACATGACATTCAATGATCTTTCTTCATTCATTATTGTACAGTAAAAGTTTTCATTGTCCATAAAAATATCCAAAATTATGCAGACGGACCTGACCAACATATTTACCATTAGAAAAAGTGAGAAAGTATTATTGTTATTATGAATTGAGGGCAAAAAGCAGTCGTGATAGACATGACAATAAACAGACATCGTTTTAAAGAACATATGAAGAAATAGTTGATATAAGAACTAGTTTATTAATAAAGTATATAAAAACATAAATTATAAAATAAATTATAGTATAAAGGAGTATTTTGTAATGTGACAGTCATGACACTGCTTTTATTTTCAGAATTACTTAATTACACTTTTCCTTTCTTACTGCAAAAACAGGGGCTCTAAAAATATTCAAAAATAAATCTAACAAACTATTGTCATATTTTCATACCCTTTTCTTGGAAATGGTATCATTAAAAATTATTTAAATTAAAATTTTAAAATTGGACCTAAGGCTGACCTTTGTATGGAATTACTCATAAGGACTCAGAATTTATACATATATATTTGGAATACCAAATAAACATTTCTATGCCATATAATTTAGAATTCGTAGTAAAATTATTCCGTTATTTTTTAAGCAGCCATCATAATACCCTATACCACTATGTGGTTTGGGTTGCTGCTGTTTGTAACTATCAAAAATATTTGACCTAGACCCATTTTTTATTATACCGATAGACTCAGAGTTACTTTCTGTCCGTCCGTATGTCCGTCCGTCAGTAGTCCAAAAATAATCCCTATTGGACAATTTTTAGTCATAGGCCCCATATAGAGCTGCTTCCCAATCTTCACCTAAATCTGTCAAAAAACAGAAAATATTGCACAGATTATTCTCAAATTCGGTTTGTAAAATATAATTTTTGTGACCAAATATGGTCACAATCGGTCCATTTTTCAACCTAGTCACCATATAAATATAGCGGCCGATATGAACTTTATCATACCTGCAGCCAAAAAAATTTATTACAATGCCACTCAAATATAGTTTATGCTTATTTTCTATATCCAATTTGTTGGACCGGAGAGATAGGGTCTCTTAACCATGGTATATGGTATCGTCTAGACCGACTATAATTTTCTTACTTATTTTATGTTATTTTCGATATTAAATATATTTCGTAAAATTTTTAACTCCAACTTTTGTAAATTTCATCATAAATGTTGTTATATGACATATGTGGAATTGTACAATATGACAAAATATGAATAAGAATATACTAATAAGTATACCATGTGTTCAGAAACCGGTTCTCTTAGGTCCGACTAATTGGATATAGAAAATAAAGCAAATTTGAGTGACATTGTTATAAATTTTTTTTGTTTACAGATATGAAAAAGTTAATATCGGATGCTATATTTATATGGGGACGAAAAATTTACCAAACCTGAGCTTATTTGGAAAAAAATTACATACACAAACCATATATGAGAAAAATCTCTGATATATTTATGTTTTTATTTTTGATAGATTTAAGTTCAGATTGGGAAGCAGCTTTATAAGGGAGCTATGACTAGCAATAGCTGTACTGGGTTTAATTTTGGATTTCTGATTAATAGATGTAATAAACGTACACACAGAAAAAGAATTTGTTGGAAATAGGTTGCCATTAAAAATAATTATTTATTTATCCAGATATATTATTGTAGTTCAAATATATTTGAAAATATAATAGATTTTCTTTATAAAATACCTCTTAACCATAATTCTAATAAAATGAAAATAGATACAACAGCAAAATAAGTTCCGTTCACCAACGAAAGTTTTTATGCAAGTTGTTAAAATATTTCAATTGGGGCAACTGAACTAAAGCCAGTATAACATGTATTAACTCTAAATATTGGTGATAACAATAAAATATTCCATCATAATGAAATATTTTAAACTAAAAATGAATTTACAGTCATTGCTACAAATTTTATGTTAATATGAAAGAAACAAATTTGTATTTATAACAATTTTTCGGTTACAATAAAGTGGGAAACCAAATTTTAAACTATTTGGTATTTACAACCGAAAGGAAATCAAATTCAGTTATTAATATCATCAAATACATATAAAAAATGTTAAACCTAACCGAATTTTCGAATTAATATGTCATTTTTGAAAAAATAAGACAGCAGATAAAAGAAATTTAAATTAAACAAAAATATAAAATAAAATTTTTGTTAATTTTAAATTATGTTTAATCGTATGTACATATGTACATATGTACATAAGAATGGATTGTAGCATAATAAAGAACATTAATCGATTGGGTAAGTGGTCATTATTTTTTTTTTGTTGTGTTTTTATTTTTTGTAAAAATTATTTTATGCAAAGTTAGTTTAAATTCAAAATAAGCTTTTCCAAATTTTGTTGCATTCTATTAGAAGTAAGATCGTCAAGGAATAGTTTTTATAAAAAAGCAAGTAAAAACACAACAATAATGGTAATAAATTTTTCATTCTATAGGAAATCTTACTATTTTAGGTAAAACTGCTATTTTTTAACATCAAATTCAAATTGCTTTTACCCAATTTTATGAAACTATCTTTGGCCATTAAGTTGGTATTTGGGGGACAACAAAGCAAAATGTTAAATAACCTTGAAAATAAATTTAAAGCCATTATCAAACAACAAACTGTCTGGCCATATTGTTTAGCATTGGCAAATTGATCAGAGTTAATGGGAAACGTATACAACTATCTCTGCAACTACTTCAACTGAATAATGGCGTTTACCTTCAGACACACTCCAAACGATTTACAAGCAAAATAAAACAGACGAGATAAAAGCCTTTCGGTAACGGGGACAGGATCGTACATTCTAACCGTATTTGTCTACAGTAAAACGGTCATCTTACTTGGATCCGAACATGGTCTGCGGCCTTATTTTTACTATATTTTTTATATTGCACAAGTTCTATTTTACTTATAACATTTTTAAGAAATATCAGAAGAATATAATGCGAGGATACAACATGCAGCTATAGACAATTATCAAACGGCAAAAAAGTAGTATAAGAGCCTAAGTGAAAACGGGAACATTAATGCATTAACTAATACACGTAATATCGCTTATTTATTCCCTATTCGTATGTGTTACTAAAATCTTTTTTATCATGTAATATAATCTTGTCTTTTATTAATTTTAATTTCATATTTATAAATAAACTAATGAACAAAATAAGAGCATTAAAAATGCATGTGCTTTTATATATCAGATGATAAGTACGCTTTTAAAATAGGCTACCTGATAAATGGTTGTTACAACCAATAAATAAAATCTAAATTCCATTTCATCAATCGAATTTATTTCAAAATTCAATTGCCTGAATACTTAATACGTTAGTTTTTAAAATATAATTCAGTAATCACAATAGAATAATGTGATAGTACATGGGACTATCAAAATTCGGTTGGCAACAAATACGGTTGTCACAACAAATCCGTTCTCTGTGTGTATACACACAGAAAAAATCTTTGCCAACCGAATTGTTCTAAAGTGGAACAACTGTATTTTCGATTGTATCAACAGAAACTTAATATCATCTGCATATTTTCTATTATGATAAAATATTTACTGTTAAGGCAATAGAATTGTAATCAACGTGAACGCAAAAAACGGTTATTAACATTATCACAATTCGGTTGGCAATAAATTCGGTAGACACAATGAATCTATTTTCTGTGTGTACAAACCAAATTTGACCAAGATACCCTTGTATGGGGATTAGTTCTGACCATGCACCCATTTTCAACAATTTCAATAACATTTGTCCTATGGCCGACAAAAGTTTATATGTTCAATTTAATCAAAATATATTCATTATTTACGACCCGTATTTTGACTACAATGTTTACATGGATACACAGACGGACGGACGGACCGCACTAAATCGGTATAATAAATCGGTATAATAAAAGATGGGTCAAATATAGATCAAATATTTTTGATAGTTACAAACAGCACAATGAAACTGCCCTCAATGGAATATAAATTGAACTGGAGTTTTTTTTTTTTTTTTTTTTTAATAATTTGTGTCTCTTACAAAGCTCATAAAATCTTAGTTTAGCCCAGCTTATGATGAATCTCCGTATTTTCTATTCAGAAACCAACTTAGGCTTTTTCAATATTGCCCATTTGTGAATATTTTTTTTCCTTTCACAACAGTGTGAAGAGGGTATATATCAGTATGCGACCCGATAAAGTATATATAATCTTGAGCCTTTTAGTAACTCGAGTTGATATAGCGATGTCCATCTGTACCTCCGTCCATTTGTCCATCCGTCCGTCCGTTTGTTGAAATCACGCTCATTCACAAATTAAACCATTTACCATTCGTGCAGGTTGGTATTTAAAATGGCGTAAATCAGACATCATTGTGCCAAGATATGACCGAAAATATGGAAACACCTCTATTTCTCGATAAAAATTCAGAGTGTTTGTTGTAATAATTGTAAATCTTTTCTTTACATTTATTTTATTAATAAAGAAATAAGTCCAGTTGTTAATTTAAACGTACAAGCCTGTTGGAGGGTATCAAAGATTCGACATAACAGAATTTAACATTCTTACTTATTTCGATAAGTCTTTTTTCACAACGAATGTTCGGCCTAGGACCGACTCATTAATATTTTTGCTTTACCTTCATATAAAAAAAATTATCAATTTTTTTTTTATCTTTTGGGATGTTTCAGTTTTACTTTCGTTATCGACACATACAAAACATGGTGTTTTTTTTTTTTTTGGGGTTCCGGTAAGTGGCCTGTTTCCAATTTGTTGTCATAGTATTAAATTGTATTAAGCAGACCAGACCATATTGCTGAGTGCCAGTGGCATTGGCTGTTGTTGCTACCTATGGCTTGTAGCCACATTTATAACAATAACAACAACAACAGCAGCAGCAACCCCAACAAAAACAACAATAATCTGTTGTAGGCATAGTAGTTGTAGCAGTATTAAGAATTATGTACATACAGACATGTATAACTGTAGCAATAGTTGTCGTCGTTGGTTAATGTTGTTGTTGTTGTTATTGTTGTTGTTATTTTAAGTATGTACATATGTAAATACAATGTTGCCAAGCAATATGTTGTTATTGTGGCCTATGTAACAACATTACCACTGGCTATTTCCAGAGACTTTTTGAATAGGGAAACATACTCGTGTATGTGTGTGTGTATTTACAAATAAATGTATATATGTACATTAGGGTGTCCCTTCATTATATGATGGAAAAAAACAAGTGGTCGAATTTAAAGTCTCACCGCCCCATAAATATGCGAATAGCAAAAAAACTGAGAAATACTGTTTTGGGTCAATCAAACAAAATTTAGAGGTGGCTCAACTCGACTGAAATCGTGAAAAATTAAGATTTTTACAATTTTTTTTATTTTGTTGGAAACGGAATTCCATTTATAAGCCCGCCTTGCCCAATTCACATTGGAAATAAATTTTTTTATTTAGTACCTTCTAAAATGCTCAAAATCATAAAAATCGGCCTACCCATAATAAAGTTATAAATTATGATGCCAAATTTTTTATTTATTTATTTATTTAATTCCATTTCCTGTACAACAAGATACAGTCTTATATTTAAAGTACAGGAACGTATTGCGTTACAAAGAAAACATTTTACAATATAATTAATTATTAACATAACATTTTTAGTATAATAAACAATATTGATAAAAAAAATAGACTATTTAAAAAAGTCAAATAAAAAAGTTTTGAAACTTTTAGCATTGCTGTTTTGTTGTTGACTTAGTGGAAGATTGTTCCAAAGACGAGCGGCATGTACATAAAACCGCCATTCAGATACTAGGCATTGATGCCTTGGAATTACAATATTTCGGTTTCTTGGCGATTGGAAAAAACGGATTTTGTCAAATATATATTTGGGTGTTTGTCTGTTTATTATTTTATGCAAAAATGTAAGAGTGCGAATTTTCAACAGATTATCAAGAGAGACCCCGTAAAGATTACTGGAAACAGAGGAAACATGATCAAATCTTCTCAATCCATACATATATCTTATAGCATTATTAAACGAGACATTTAGTTTCCTATTACTAACTGCATCACAGCTTCCAAATAGCTAACACCCATACAACAGGGAAGGAATCAGATACGTCTTGGCAAGTACGGCCCTTATTCTTAAAGGGGTGAAATACTGTGTGGACCAGACAGCTCGTAGTTTTGCATAAGTTTGACCAACCAGTGAATTTATATGATCAGTCCATGTCAAATTGCTATTGAAAGTTATCCCTAGATTTTTCAATTTTCTGGCCATTTAAAGCAATGTTTTCAGAAATAGTGGGATTTAAACTTTTTTTTCGTATAGCAATGCATTTAGATTTCTGTGGATTCAAACAGAGTCCGTTAGCATTAGCCCAAAGGTAGATTCTGTTTAAGTCGTCATTTAGAAGGGTTATGCCTGAAGCAATATTCTGAACTGGGCTACTTAAAGTGAGTTGCACGTCATCTGCGTATAAATGTGTCTTACAATTGGAGAGCTGTTTTGGCAAATCATTTGCGAACAAGGAAAATAAAATTGGACCTAAAATAGAGTCCTGAGGCTCTCCCCTAGTAAGGGATAATCTATCTGACCATACACCGTTTACAAATACTGATTGTGTGCGGTTCGAAAGATATGATGATATAAGTTTGGTTGCTGTATCCGTAAATCTAAAAAAGTGTTTCAGTTTTCCAAGGAGTATATCATGGTCTACCGTATCGAAGGCATTAGAATGGTCTAGAAGCACTAAAAAGTTTATATTTCCATTTTCCAATCCTTGCCGTATGTTCTCTCTAACTTCCACAAGAGCCGTACCGCAGACGAAAACCAGATTGCGTACTGCAAAGCAAATTATGTGTATTGACATATGAAATCATTGTTTATACAACAGTTTTTCCAAGACTTTCGATAGAAAACACAATATGGCTATAGGTCTGAATTCTCCATTTGACTTAGGTGAGGGCACAATTTTTGCATGTGTCCAGTTTCGCGGGTACATACAAGACATTATAATAGTATTAAACAGATGAGTAACATACGGCATAATCAGGGGTAGAAGTAATCTTATAAATTTTGGGTGTAAGTTATCACTGCCCATTGCATTTTGATTTTTTTTTTATTTCATTGAAATAACGTCATTTTGAGTTACGCAAGAAAATTGAAAATGTTCGCTGATTAACCTGTTATTTGTATTTAAGGTGTCTGAGGAAAAATTATAAAAAGTGGAATTTGCTTTAATTACAGGTGCGTTGGTAAACGTTCTGTTAAGCATATTTGCATCTACTTGGCAAGCAGTGTTGTTATTCGCATTACCAATTCCTATTTCGCGAATAGTATTCCAAGTCTGTCGAGAACTGATCACAGTGCGAAACCGTTTGGAATAATATTCGGTTTTAGCATATCTGATATGTCTATTAACATTTTTCCTAACAATGGAATATTGTATTTTAAGCTCAGATGTTTTAAATCTCCTCCACCTGGCATATGCAAAATCCCTTTGGTGTATAGCATTCCGAACAGTATTTGAAAACCAGGGTTTTTATCTATGTATCGTTCTCTTGTGTTTCAGTGGTACAGTTAAATCAAAAAGGTGTTGAATATTGTGCTCCAAAAATGATGATTGCTCATCAACGGAAGACATAAAATAGATGTCACTCCAAGCAATGTGAGATGAATATTCGTATAAATGATTAAAATCTAAGTGTTAAAAGTCACGATAACTGAAAAACTGATTAACTTGATGAACTTGAAAGTAATATGTTAGAAAGATCAGGTCATGTTTAGAAAAACATGGAGCTGATATCTGATCATATAGAATTATATTCGCGGTGTTAGACACAAAGAAAAGGTCAATCAGCGTGCTTGATGTAGATGTATGGTGTGTTGGATTTTTCATATTTACTGGAAAAAGACCAAGCTATAACATATTATCAGGGAGGGTCGTCTCCATTAAGATATTTGAATTAAAATCACCAGTAATGACTATATCATCATACTCTGAGGCGAGATTCTCAAGCGTAGAATACAAAACGGTCAAAGGTATTCTCTTATTTGGCCTATAAACGCAACCCACTAATAACTTATTGCCAAATGATAAAACTTCAATGAAAATAAATTCAACTACTTGCCCAATTGAACTATTTGATGACTTACAGCAAATTTTGCAGGAAGTACTATTTTTCACAAATATCGCAACACCACCACCAAGACTTACTCTATCAGATCTAGAAATCTTGTAACCAGAAGGACATATAAGACTATCAGGGGTTGATGGTACTAGCCATGTTTCCGAAACACAAATAACATCAATGTCGGAGTTCACAAAAACTAATTTAAATTCATCTTCTTTATTGTTCAAGCTTTGAGCATTTATGTGTACGATTTTAAAACCTTTTTTGTGCTTAGCCAAGATTCTGACCATATGCATTGTCAAGTCTTTGATTCTTCCACGTTTATCTCTGTTAAAAACCATAAAAGCGTTTATTAAAATGTGAAATGTTAAAAGAAACAAAAGTTATACAAAAGTCCACTAAATATAAGATAACATTCAGAAAATTAAAAAATTTTAAAAAATAACCAATATTGGAAATCAGATAAAATATTAAGGTCATATAATTGTTTAATAATGACAAAACAATTGCAAAAATATTGAGTAAAGAGACAAACAAATTATTATATAATAAACAATGTAAAATTTATGGAGTAGAACGAAAAAACTGCTTCAGTTGATCTGGAGAAATAATATTAATGGGTTTTTCATTTTCATTTTGCTTAACGTAAACAATACCTCGTAGAGTGTACACTGTCCTCAAAAGCATATCCTTCTTTAGGATTTCATTTATGTAAAAAAAAGGCATCACTTTGAAAACCAGCATTAGATAAACGTAACGGTGATTTCAATTTGCGACGATGGGCCGCAACAATTTTTAGAAAATAGTTTTTTTCAAACGGTGTGTTAAATTTAATTACAATGGGTGGATCATCAACATTACGATAGTTCTTATAGTTTTTTACACGAAAAATAGATTTAAATGATGGTAACATAATGTTTAAGGTATTATATATATTTTCAAAAATTTAACTTAGGTTTCCATTATTATAAAATGGAATTCCAGTGATACGTACATCTGATGCCACCATAGAATTTTCTTGATTTAAACATTTTATTTTTAAACTGTCAGATTTTAGTTAGTCAATTTCCGTATTAACAGACTCTAGTTTAATTACTCTATCATTTAATTCTTTTACTTCTCTTTTTACATCGTTTATTATTCGCCCCCCCTTTTTTTAAGCAAATATGAAATTTGAAAAAAAAAATTTAATTAATTTTTTAAAAAAGGTTTTTATTGTGGTCCTTAAAAATGAAAACGTGATTTTGTGGAGTGTCGGGGTCCAGTTTGTTTCGAGCCGGAAATCGATTGAAAATTTCAAGTGTGTGGAAAATACGATTTTTTTTTTCAGATTTTACGAAATTTTCGTTCTACAATTTAATTTTTTCGACAAGTTGTTATATGCATCGATTTCAGTATTAAAATATTTTTTTCAAAACGCTATATAACTTAAAAATCGAATAAAAACTCGCCAAGAAATAGCGAATGCCCCAGACCACTGTTGTACCAAAAAACACTAGGTCATGAACTTTGATGCCTATTTTTTCAACGTTGAGAAATTGATTAAAACCAGAGTTTTTTTTTATTTCTATACCCATATATGAGGCATTGTTTTATCAACACGTTGTTAACCTATTGCGTAATGGCACCAAAGATGAGACGTTTTTTTGATAAAATTTTGAAAACTCCTTTTTTTAAAAATTTCTTAAACAATATTTCAGAAAATGGATCTGGCACTTTAAGGTGTTGTTAAATTCATGCTAAAGATAAACTGTGTGAGTTTCTAAGTAAATCCATTTGCTAGAATTTTTTTTACAAGAATTTATTTTTTACGGATTCCGAGAAAATTGAGATTTTTGAGATATATTCAGTAAATTTAATCTTTATAAATACTTTTTATCACAAATTAATCACTTTTCTACTTTTAAATGCTATATTTTAACATAATAGCCTAGGGTTTCGGAAAAAATAATATGACCCCATTAACCCTTTTGGACTCGGGGTTACATATGACCCCAAGCTAATAAAAGACAATTTATTCAAAAAATTAAAATATTTTGCAAATACTGTTGAATTTTTAAAAACGTTATTAAAAATACTATAACCAAATGTGTAGATCTTCCGTTCCCAAAAATTCCTGATAAATCCGAGAACGTTAACCCATTTTTTGCCATGGCCACCTTTGGTTTTTAAGATATTTTTAATTAAAGAATACCAAGAACGAAATTTTCTGTTAAACTCGATGAAATCAGTATTTGTATATAAGAAATATAATTCGGTTAATTTTTTTTAATTAACCCTTCAGTGCTGCTGGGATCAAAATAATCCATTGTGATATATCTTTGGTGCAATTGCTCGCGAATATAAATTAAAACTTTTAACCAATTTTATTATAAAATTATTTTATTCCAATATTTCTACTAGGTGATACCGAGAGTTTGAACAGTTTTTATTATTAAGGGCCACCCTAATGCTCATATGTATGGATGTATGATAGAAATAAGTTTATATTTTGCTAGCTCGGTTGAATGGTTTATCCATACGTTTTGGCATATGTTCGATGTCAGGGTTATATTGTTGGTGACACTTGTAGGTGATATTCTTACATCGTGTTGTAGTTTCAACTGGATAGCGGCAACCTTAAAAAAAAACAAACTACATTAGGGGATTTCACTGCAGCCAACAACATAATAAGATATTTTCGAAAAGTTTGACATTGAAATAATAAAAAAACAAAAAAATTAAATGTACATCTGTCACATCTTTAATTTGAAATCCAAAAGAAATATTTGTTAGAAAAGCTTTTGAAGCCAAAATATTGAAATGGCAACTTTTTATATTGCTTTTCAAAATAGATTTTTTTTTTAAATATTAAAAACCAATTTTAATACAAGATTTCTTGGGATTGGAAAATGTTTGAATTTAAATTAAAATCAATATTGGTTTATTTCAAAGCTTAATTTTATAAATTAAAATAATATCTAAAAAGTTTTTGATTGACATAAAAATAGGCAAAAAAATTGTACTAAATACTAAATAGTACTAAATATTTTAATACGATTGCAACGTATTTTGGATTTGTAATGTTAAATTATTTTTGAAATTTTTTCGGTTTATTTTCTCTGAATTCCCATAGTGTTTTTTTTTTTGTAATAATGAATGCATTCAGGCCTACATGTAGCAACTGGGGAATTTTTGTGTGCTCTGCATCTGCAATATGTATTAAATTGTAATTGAGGTTGTCAGCGTTTATGGGGTAGTTGTTAAAATAAACAGCATCGTCATCATATACCACTGTATTGTATATAAAAGTTTAATAACTATTTTATTTTTTTCTTTTTTTTTTTTTAACAATATTTACAAAAAACAAATCAATGTTAAATGTAACCTAGTTAAATACTGAGGCGTTTTGCGAAAAAGTGGCCAAAATGTTTTATTTATTCAAAAAAAAAAAAAAAAAAAATAAATAAAAGAAAAAAAAACTTTTTAATGATTCATTAAATTTAATGCAATTTAAAAAGAAAATCTATAATATTAATAGGCTAGGCGATTTCTTGTGACCGATGTTTTGTTCTACCGTTTTATCTCGATTTTGACCAAACGTATATTATTTGAAAGGTATTTCTTTTTAGCCATTTTGCAGATTTACAGATTTTAAAATTTTTTCATTTATTTTGAATAAATTGCATTTGAAATTGCTACTAACACCTACATAAAATTATACAATGCTATGTGTGTGTTTATTAAATTTGTTAATGTGTTTGTGGTAAAAATGAGTTTGTTTTTTTGTGTTGATTTGTGAATTGGCTATAATTGATTAGGATACCATTAGGGTCTTTATTTAATGAAAAAATAAAATTGTCTAGAATTTGCACTCGATTTCGAGGGCTGGAGTCTGCTAGTTAGAATTATTGTTTTAATTCTTAACCATGCTTATTATTAGTATATTTTTTTCTGTATCACAAATGAAGTAAAAAATAAATCATGACTTTCAATTTTCATATATTTTTAAAATGTGAGCACGGTTTTGCCGCCAAAAGGGCTCAGTTCCGATGAACCAAAAAATTTCTTAAAACAGAAAGATTTATTTTTTTTGTATCCTCATCATTTGGCTGGCAGCGGTAAACCTTTGATTATTATTTTTCGATATGGTAGCATGGAAAAGGTACTCACTAAGCCCAATATGACTTAATTTCCATTTTGTGTCAAACTGATTTGTGTCGGCTTTATTTTAATCAGTTTTTTTGTAATCACTTTTAATTTCATTTCGTTACATTAATTGTTCTTTTCTGTTTTTATTTAAAGTAATAATCTAATCCATGAAAACAAAGTTTTTATTAAAACTCTTTCTTTCCTTATGCATATGAGTTTTGAATATCTCCATGAAGTCACGCAAATATTCTAAAATTAGTCTTTGGTCACAGCAAGGCTATGGACCAAGTTTCAGATTGATCAGATGAGGGGAATGGGGTTTAAATCACTCCGTGACTATGCGTAACTGTACGTAACTCCACGTAACTACCCCAAAATTAATCTGTGGTCACAACAAGGCTATGGGCCAAGTTTCACATCAATTGGATAAGGGGGAATAGGTTTGCCCTACGACAGACAGACAGACAGACAGAGAGTATGATGAGTCAAAAGAAAGAGTTTAAAAATAGCTTAACTTCAGAAAAAAATTACAAAACTTAAAACTATTCATTTTTATGCTGCTGACAAAACATTGGAAACCTTTACTGTACAATAATTGAAAACGTTCGCTCCATATTTGGTTTCAATATTTTTTATTCATTATTCTTAGTACTGCTTCGCAATGCAGGTGATGACATCTATCGAAATTTTTTCAAACACTGTATTATGTGCGTCTATGAGATCTATTTTGTTTATGTAATTTCGTGTTCGTATTTTGCGATCTGCAATTTCCCATAGATTGAGAATTGGTCAGGCCATTCCAAAACACTAACAGCATTAGCCATTCGGTGTTTTGGGTTATTATCATGTTGGAACTTCCAGACCAGGGGGCATATTTTCCTTCGCGTATGGATATATTACATCATTTACAATTCGCCTATATCTATGAATTGGACCCATTCCTTACCCGGAGAAGCAGCCCCATGCCATAATATTGCCACCGCAAAACTTAGTTTTATTTGTATATTTTGGGTCTAGTCTTTTCCTTTTGATCATTATACAAACGTTTCCCCATCATGGCCTCTTAAACTAAACTTGGACTCATCTGAAAAGAGAACAGTATTTCAATTTCGTCTTGATCATTTCATGTGTTTTTAGAAATATTGTTGCGAGCCAAACGATTTTTCTCTGATCTCAGTGGTTTCTTCACAGGACGATGACAACCAAGATCAGCCTCAACTGCTAGTTGCGAAACAGTTCGGGGATAACAATGAAAAACCATTTTTTTTGGATTTGAAATCAATTTTATTCTTCAACTTAATCTCCGTTAAGTGAAATGCACTTCTTCCTACTATCCTCGAACATCTTGGGACCCTTGAAAAAATATGGTTTGTCAAACTCTTCAAAATAAGCTTCCGTTTTTGATATTACTTCTTTATTTGTGACAAATCTCTTTCCCTGGAGCCATCTTTTGAAGTTTGGGAACAAATAATAATCGCTGGGGGACAGATCTGTAGATTAGGGGGGGAGGGGGTGTGGGGAAGCAATTCGTAATGTAAAGATATAAATTGGTCATGGTGGTGCCAGATTTTTTTCTTAAATAAATGGGATAATTTTTTTTATTAATTTCTTCATCCAATCTGCCCAATAATTGTCTATTGGATTCCGGTGTATAATAATGAATCCAGGTCTCTTCTTTACTAAATCGACGTAAAAATTCAATTGAAAATTCAATTACTTCAACCATCTCCAAAGCATACTTTAAATCGTGCACACTAGGGTGGCCCTTAATAAAAAAAATGTTCAAACTGTCGGTCTCACCCCCTAGAAATATGCAAATAGCAAAAAAACAATACAATACAAAGTTTTGGGCCAATCAAAAAACGTTTAGTCATGGCGCAAAGCGATTGAAAATTTCAAGTGTGTTTATATGGGGAAAATATGACTTTTTTTTTCAGATTTTACGAAAATTTCGTTCTATAGTTTAATTTTACCGACAAGCTGTTATATAATTCGGGATCAGTATTAAATTATCCTTTCAAAAGGCTATAAAACTTCAAAATCGTATGAAACCTCGCCAAGAAATAGCAAATGAACCAGACCACTTTTGTGCCAAAAAAAAAAACTAGGTCATGAAATTTGAAGGCATTTTTTTCAACTTTGATAAATTGATTAAACCGTCATTCTTATAAGTACTCAGAAATGAAGTATTGTTTTATTACCACGTTGTTAACCTATTGCGCATTGAGGCCGAATATTGGAAATGTTTTTGATAAAATTTTTAGAACTCCTTTTTCAAGTTTGAAAAAATTTTCTTAAACAAAATTTAAAAAAATTATTAAATACATGTTGCAGATTAACTGTGTGAATTTTGAAGTAAATCTCTCTACCAGAATTTTTTTGACAAAGATTTTATTTTTGCGGATTTCGAGAAAACTTGGATTTTTGTGAAATATTCTGTAAATGTACTCTTTCTAAATACTTTGTATCAAAAATTCATCACTTTTCTACTTTTAAATGTTATGTTTTATCTTAATAGCCTAGGGTTTCGGAAAAAAATAATATGACTCCATTAACCCTTTTGGAATTGGGGTCACATATGACCCCAAGCTAATAAAAGACAATTTATTCAAAAAAGTCAAATATTTTGTAAGTGCTGTCCAATTTTTAAATGCGACGCTTAAAATATAATAACCAAATGTGTAGAAGTTTCGTTCCAAAAATTTTGAATAAATCCGAGAACGTTAACCCATTATTTGCCAAGGCCAGATTTGGATTTTAAGATATTTTTAAATAAAAATTACCGAAAACGAGTTTTTCTATTACACTCGATGAAACCACTATGTAAAATTTAAGAAAAATAATTCGGTTAATTTTTTTTTATTTAACCCTTCAGTGCTCCTGAGATCAAAATTATCCATTGTGATATATCTCTGGTGCAATTGTCTGCTTATTGCTCGCGAATATATATTAAAACAACTTTTAACCAATTTTGTTATAAAATTACTTTATATAATAAAGTAATAGTTGAATTTCTTGCGGTCTCACTCACCAATTTGGTGGATATTGATAAAAAGCGCCAAAAAAAAAAAAAAAAAAAAAAAAAATTCAGGTCAATCTGTGAAGATACCATTACTTATAATGGTTGACATTTTTGATTTTTAATAATCGGTCGCTTTATATTATCTTCAATGTCACCTACATCTTTTCAAACTTCTAACATTTTATTTCCCAGTTTTAAATATTTTATTAAATAAAAGTAAATTTCAAATATAATAATATATATAAAAGATAATATTAAATTAATACTACTCTTAATGGAATAAATTACAAAATGAAATCAAAGTGAATTTCAAAAAACGTCCTATTTTTTAGACATATGACTTAAGTTGTTTTAATTTATATTCGCGAGCAATAAACAGATAATTGCACCAAAGATATATCACAATGGATAATTTTGATCTCGGAAGCACTGAAGGGTTAAATAAATAAAAATTAGCCTAAATTCTAAATAGTGGTATCAACGAATTTATTAGAAAAACTCGTTTTAGGTCATTTTTATTTTAAAATATCTTAAAGTCCAAAGCTGGCCTTGGCAAATAATGGGTTAACGTTTTCGGATTTATCCCAAATTTTTGGAACGAAACTTCTACACATTTGGTTATTACATTTTAAACGTCGCATCTAAAAATTGGACAGCACTTACAAAATAATTGAATTTTTTGCATAAATTGTCTTTTATTAGTTTGGGGTCATATGTGACCCCAATTCCAAAAGGGTTAATGGAGTCAAATTAATTTTTTCCGAAACCCTAGGCTATTTAGATAAAATATAACATTTAAAGTAGAATAGTGATGAATTTTAGATACAAAGTATTTAGAAAGAGTACATTTACAGAATATTTCTCAGAAATCCAATTTTTCTCGAAATCCGCAAAAATAAAATCCTTGTCAAAAAAATTGTAGCAGAGGGATTTACTTAAAAATTCACACAGTTAATCTGCAACATGTATTTAATAAAACCTGATAGCGATAGATTCAATTTTTTAAATTTTGTTTAAAAAAATTTTTTCAAACTTGAAAAAGGAGTTTTAAAAATTTTATCAAAAAAATTTCCAATTTTCGGTCTCAATGGGCAATAGGTTAACAACGTGGTAATAAAACAATACTTCATATCTGAGTACTTATAAGTATAGAGACCAAAAAAGAATGATGGCTTTAATCTCAAAGTTGAAAAAAATGCCATCAAATTTCATGACCTAGTTTTTTTTGGCACAAAAGTGGTCTGGGGCATTTGCTATTTCTTGGCGAGGTTTTATTCGATTTTGAAGTTTTATAGCCTTTTGAAGGGATAATTTAATACTGATCCTGAATTGTATAACAGCTTGTCGGAAAAATTAAACTATAGAACGAAATTTTCGTAAAATCTGAAAAAAAATCATATTTTCCCCATATAAACACACTTGAAATTTTCAATCGCTTTGCGCCACGACTAAACGTTTTTTTGATTGGCCCAAAACTTTGTATTTCTCAGTTTTTTTTGCTATTCGCATCTTTCTAGGGGGTGAGACCGACAGTTTCAACACTTTTTTATTAAGGTCCACGCTAGTGTACACTGGTGTGGAATGTATGAAAATAAAAGGAACATATATACATTTCGGCCACTGTATTGTAATGCGATCTGTATAAATAGCTATGATAAATTTATGTATGTATTCAAAATGTATGTTTAGCCTGAGTACGTGTAAAATACTCAGTTATTTTTTATTTCGAAAGTGTCAGTACGTATAAGCTATATTAATGCTTTAATGTTATTCATACGACCTAGATGTATGTACGAGTATGTATGGTAAATATGTGCGATATAGAGAATGTACATAGTTATCATTATTATTTGTTAGTTTGTTTGTTAAGGACTTTATTATTTGTTTTCTCTGTTGGTGTTTGCTTAACAACTTTTTAACATTTGAAGACCTACACAAATATTTGTTTATGATTTCCTGTCATCTTTTGCTATGTCAATTTTACCAAAGATGTTCTCATCAATGACAAATGTCTTCTCATCATCATCCTCATCATCATATGTTTTGTTATGTTTTTCTTCCATCTTGTACCATATACCTACCCATACATACACATACAGACATAATTCATAGATGGAGGCACAGTTTCTAAATTGTATCTTTATTTTATTAAAGCTTAAAAGGAAAAGACAAAAAGGAAAGGAATAGAACCCATTATAAATTAACAAAAATTCATCAATATTGTTTGGCCAAATTGGTTTTGGACAAGTTAACATAAAGGGCAGCTGCCTGCCATATGTTTTACTACCCCTACCGTAAAATGGGTACAAAAAAATGGTAATGAGATAAAGATACAATTTGTTAAAAGGCTTCAGGGTCAACAACATGGTCATATCAACAACATTATTCACTCGAACATTTATTCTGAACAATTTGTTTCCATCTGAAAAATCAATTTTAGCCTTAGGAAAGGATATTAAAAATTGTCTATTAACAATAACAATTTTAACATTTTCGAAACAAGAAAAATATGAAAGTAAACAAAAAGTTTGCATTTATAAAAAAGAAAAAAAAAATTCATACTCAAAAAGTTGCTTTTCCAATCAATATTTCCATTTAAACTTACTTTAAATTCTAAATTTAAATTCAAATTGTTACTTAATACCACCTTAGGTGGAGGGGGGGGGGGCTATCTTCTGCTTCTTCAAAATTTTATGTAAATTATATTAAAGCAATTTCCGTTTCTTTTCCAAAAAAAAAGGGTGTCACATATTTCGTAAGAACATTCGTTAAATTCCCTTGAAACTAAATGGGTCGTATGACTCAAATTAGCCAAATTACAAATTGGGTTGTTTTCCTAACCTATCACTTCACTGCCAACCAAATATTGAGTAGTGCATATGATGAGGGTAAGTTTTAATATGCCAGTCGAAATTAAGCTGAGGAATGTGCATGCATGTAAAGTACTTGATAAGGTATTAATACTCCATTCACATTTCGAATATGAAAATTTAGCAATTTTCAAATTTAAATGTAATATTCCGACAAATGATGAGGAGTGTGCCAAATGTTAAAAAGGGCACACACACATACCAACAAACACTGTTTCAGGCTGATTTCACTAAATAAATTTGCCACCCTCTTTTGCTGCAATAAAGGAAAAATAAAAAAAATAAAAAAAAAATGAATGAATGAAAGCAACAAAATTTGTTTGCAATTATTTTGAAACAAACTACAACAACAGTCTATGAACTGTTCATATGTCAAGTGCGGAATGTGCACTTTTTTGACAAGTTTCATTTATCCATCCATACACCACCACCACCATCACCACTTCACTGCCTGACTTCCAATACATTTCTTAACATATAAAACTTCAAGTTTTATTACACCCCCCTCCCTTTTTCAGTTCTTACTTGTTTTTGGTGTTATCAACTCTCATTTTAGACATTATGCACGTTTTTTCAATAAAATTAAATAAAAAGCAAAAAATATCAACTTGTATAAACATTTAGGCTGGTTAAAGTAAAACAGTAATAAATGTAGACAAATAGAACTCGTAAGTACGACGAGTAATATCCAGAAAACTAGAAAAACAATTTTCCATTTTTATTTAAACTTTTTTTTTTTTTGCATGCCCTTTTTTATATTTTTAATTTGCCACCCGCCAGCAGCTGTTAATGTCTCTGCCGGCCATCGAGTTTGGGTGCTTCATAGTGCAGCCAGAAAAAATACTACATACACCAGAAAAAGAAAAAAGGGTCTGGGTTCGAATTGTGATTGACGGGTAGCATAGTGTTGGTATGTTAAAATGAAATCAAATGACAAGATGAAATTGATATTAAAAGAAGAAACTCCAACATTTTTTTTTTACTTAATTCAGCTTGGAGTTTTAGTTTTTATACCCTATACCACTATGTGGTTTGGGTATAATGACTTTGTGCTGCTGTTTGTAACAACCAAAAATATTTGACCTAGACCCATCTTTAATTATACCGATCGAATCAGAATCACTTTCTGAGTTGATTTAACAATGTCCGTCCGTCCGTCCGTCCGTCCGTCCGTCCGTCCGTCTGTGTGTCCATGTAAAGCTTGTAATCAATCTGCAGGTCGCAAATATGAATATATTTTGATGAAATTTGGTATATAAGCTTTTATCGGCCATGGGATGAACGCTATTGAAATTGGTGAGAATCGGTCCATGTTCAGACCTAGCCCCCATACAAATTACCCATATGAAATCGACATAAATTGCCATAAGATCCAAATTGTCATATAGATCTTACTCAAATTGGGTTTGTATGCGTTCATTACATCCATTAATGAGTAGTCCAAAAATGATCCCTTTGACCCCATACAGAGCTGCTTCCCGATCTTCACTTAAATCTATTAAAAAACAAAAATATTGCACTGATTCTTCTCAAATTTTGTTTGTATATATTTTTGCAAAATACAAGAGACTTTACCAAACATGATCAGGATCGGTCCATTTTTGGACCTAGTCTCTATATAGATATAGCATCCGATATGAACTTTTTCATATCTGCAGCCAAAAAAATTAATAAAAATGCCACTCAAATTTGGTTTTTGCTTATTTTCTATGTCCAGTTAGTTGGGCCTAAGAGATAGGGTTTCTAAACGCATGGTATAGGGTATCGTATAGTCGGTCTAGACCGACTATAATTTTCTTACTTGTTTCTATTTTTTTTTGGAAGTTCATTGTCAGGGATTTTGGTTTTTGATGAAGAACAATTTTAATATGAAAGTGACATTAGATTGATATCAAGTTTATCCGTTATTTGTAGACAAAAGAAAATCGATTTCGAAAAAAAAACTTCGATTGTTAGTGGTTTGTTACCTTTCAACTTAAAGATGCTTCTAAATATTATTTAAGTAAAATTTTGTTGTTCGAAGAAATTTAAATCACATTTTGGTATATTGAAATTAGTATTGATTTTACAATATGTTGTTAATGAACTAAGATAATTATAATAGGTCTTTTCGTTATATTTTTTTAGATTATTGTTTTTTTATTTTATAAAAATAGTGTAACAAAATCCAAATTAGTTGAAAATACAAATATTTTTTGTAAAGCATTATCGCCTAAAGACTGGTTTTCATTATGTCATTTTCAATGGCAATTGTTGTCAATTTTTGTCAGTTGTATGAAAACGGGGTTAAATATCTTGTCATTTACAACCGCTGGCAGCATTTGACATCTAAAATGAAATTGCCAGCATGTTGGCAATTTGTTTGTGTTTGACAACCGGATTTTTTGTTAGTTTATAAGATGTAATGCAACGTAATGAATAAAATATTATGAGACGTCAGTTGAGGCAATTGTTTGTTGTCAGTTTGTATGACATAGTGAAAACCAAGCATAAGTCGCCCGTGGAAAGTATGAAAATACTATTTTATAAAAAGGTACTTTATTAAGGGCACTTTTTTAGAAAAAAAAAAAATACTTTTTTAAGAAAAAAAATCCTTTTTTCGGATAGGGTACTATTTTAAGAAAAAGTACTTTTCGAACAAAGGCTCTTTTTAAGAAAAGGTAATTTTTTAAGAAAAAGTACTTTTTTGAAAACGTGCTTTTTAAGAAAAAATTATTTTTTTTAGAGAAGTTTTTTTTTGTTTCTATTTATTAACCAACACTTAGGAGATGGTCCTTACAGATGCAGTGTATTGTGTTGATCTCAGGAAAATAGGTTATGGGAAGGAAAAAAGTGGGAGTAGTGTTTGTGGATATTTGATACATTTAGTTCGACTGATAAACGAATTCTCTCTGTAATGCGTTGTGCTGTCAACTGGACTACAATAGACTAAAAAGGGATGTGATCTACTAGAGAAGCGGGCAGAGCGAACTGAATGAAACTCGGGCACTTGGAATAAGTTCGCTAATCTCAGAAGAACATTTCCCATGGTAATATCTATAGAACAATACTACACAACCCACATTCCGAGATGTTCCAATGAGGCTTCACCTACAATTAAAGGAAAATGAATGACAAATGCTCCTTTCATCTGCGAAAGAGTATATAGAGTTAAAAGTTTAACCAAGAAGGTCGTTCAGAAAGATAAGAAAAAGAGAAGGAGAAAGAACAGAACCTTGGGGTGACCCTAAATTAAGCTGAATTATATGAGACCGCATCAATAACAACACGTATTTTTCGGTCTCTGAGAAAACTCGATATAAATCGAGAGAAGTCATTACCGACCGCAAATGCAATAAGCTTTGATATCAATGCAACGTGCCACACACGATCGAATGCCTGGGAAATATCTAGGGCAACCACCTTACTTTGACCAAAATTACGAATGGATTGACTCCAGCGCTCAGAAAGTAGAGCTAACAGTCCTCCCGTGGAACGATTTCTATGGAGGCCATACTGTCGATCATTTAGAAGTGAGTTGGCCTCTAGGTAGTTCACAAGATGGAAATTGATCATGCTCCCCATCACCTCTGAGAGAGCAGAGCAGATTGCAATTTCCCGGTAATTTTCAGGGTTATTAGCCGCACCCTTTTTTAGGGATTGGTTGGACACTAGCATTTGAAGTAAATGTACTTTTTTAGGAATAAGTACTTTCTAAAGAAAATGTTCTTCCTGAAGAAAACGTACTTTCTTAAGAAAATGTAATTTTTCAAGAAAAGGTACTTTAAAAAAACACTTTTTTGGGAAAGGTACTTTGTTAGAAAAGGTAATTATTGAAGTAAAGGTACTTCTCTAAGAATAGGTACTTGAAGAAAATGAACTTTTAAAGATAATGTAGAAGAGGTAAATTTTTAAGAAAATTTACTTATTGAAAAAAGGTACTTTTTTCAGAAAAGTACTATTTTGAGAAAATTTACTTTTTTAAGAAAAGGCACTTTTTAAGAATAGGTACTTTTTAAGTAATTAAATATACATTTTTAAAAAATGGTACCTTTTGACTTTTTTAGAAAAAGTACTTTTTTAAGAAAAAGTATTTTTTTTAGTAAACGTACTTAAGAAACAGTACTTTTTCAAGAAATGGTACTTTTAAAAAAATACAATTTTTTGAGATTGTAATTTTTGAAGTAAAGGTACTTTTTTTAAGAAAATTTACTTTTTTAAGAAGAGGTTAATTTTTAAGAAAATTTAGTTGTTTAAAAAATGTACTTTTTTAAGCAAAGGACATTTTTAAAAAAATGATACCTTTGTAAGAAAATTTACTTTTTTAGGAAAAAGTATTTTTTTAAGAAAACATATTTTTTAGTAAACGTACTTTCTTAAGAAAAGGTAATTTTTCAAGAAAATGTACTTTTTTAAGAAAAGCTAAATTTAAAAAAAAAATTGTATCTTTGTAAGAAAGGCAATTTTTTAGCACTTTTTAATATATAGGTATTTTTTTTTTTTAAAGAAAAGGTATTTTTTGTCGTAAACGCACTTTCTTAAGAAAATGTACTTTTTCAAGAAAAAGTACTTTTAAAAAAAAGGCACATTCCTGAGATACCTTGTTAGAAAAGGCAATTTTTGAAGTAAGGTAGGTCTTTTTTTAAAAAAAGGTGCCTTTTAAAGAAAATATACTTTTCTCAGAAAGGCTACTTTTTTTTTAAAAAAAAGGTGTTTTTTAAGAAAAGGTACTTTTTTAAGAATAGGTATTTTTTGAAGAAAATAAACTTCTTAAAGAAAATTTACTTTTTCAAGAAAATGTACTTTTTAAGAGTAGGTAAATTTTTAACAAAATTTAAATTGTTTAAAAAAGGTAAATTTTTAAGAAAAGGTAAATTTTTAAGAAAAGGTACTATTTTACGAAAACGTATTTTTTTATGAAACGATATTTTTTTTTAGTAAACTTACTTTCTTATGAAAAGTTAATTTTTCCGGAAAAGGTACTTTTTGAAAAAATATACTTTTTTAATAAAGGTTCTTTGTTAGAAAAGGTAATTTTTGAAGTAAATTTAAAATGTTTAAGAATAGCTACTTTTTAAATTAGAGACGATTCTTGAAGAAAATTAACTTTTTAAAGAAAATGTTCTTTTTTAGGAGGAAGAAAATTTACTTGTTTAAAAAAGGTACCTTTTTAAGAAAAGGTATATTTTTAAAGAGATGTTAACCTTTGTAGGAAAAAGTAATTTTTTAGGAATGTACTTTTTAAAAAGAGTTATTTTTTTCGTAAACGTACTTTCTTAAGAAAATGTACTTTTTCAAGAAAAGATACTTATTTGAGAAAGGTAACTTTTTAGAAAAGGTAATTTTTGAAGTAAGGTCTTTGTTAAGAAAATGTACTTTTTAAGAAAAGGCACTTTTTTAAGGAAATATATTTTATTCAGAAAGGGTACTTTTTAAGAAAGGGTACTTTTGTAAGAAAAGTTACTATTTTAAGACAAGGTACGTTTTTTAAGAAAACGTGCTGTTAAAGAAAGTAATTTTTTAAGATACTTGTTTAAGAAAAGGTTCTTCTTTATTAAAATTTACTTTCTAAAGGTGCGTTCAGACTACGCAAATATTTGACCAAATAAACGTAACCCCCTAATTTTATGAAAGTTTTATTCAATCTTACATGATATATAAAAGATAAAATTAAGTTATGTTTTATTATATTAGTAATATTTAATATATTTAACTATATCATATATTGTATAACTTAATGAAAATTATTCAAGGAAAATTATACATTATTTAGTGGTTACGCTTATTTGAGCGAATGTTTGCCTAATGTGACCGAACCTTAAGGAAATGTATGTTTTTAATATATTTTTGATGTAAAGAATATCTACTTTAAAAAAAGGTATTTCTTTATAAAAAGGTACTTTTTAAGAAAAGGTACTTTTTAAGAAACGGTACTTTTTTAAGAAAAGGTGCTTTTTTAAAGAAAATGTACTTCTTTAAGAAAAGGTACTTTTAAAGAAAAGGTACTTTTTTCAGAAAAGGTACTTTTTTAAGAAAATGTACTTTTCAAAAAAAGGAATTTCTTAATAAAAGGGTACTTTTTAAGAAAAGGTACTTTTTTAAGAAAAGGTACTTTTTTAAGAAAAGGTACTATTTAAGAAAAGGTTCTTTTTTAAGACAAGGTACTTTTTTAAGAAAAAGTACTTTTTTAAGAAAAGGTGCTTTTTTAAGAAAATGTACTTTTTAAGAAAAGATACTTTTTTAAGAAAAGGTACTTTTTTAAGAAAAGTACTATTTCAGAAAAGGTTCTTTTTTAAGAAAGGGTACTTTTTAAGAAAAGGTACTTTTTTAAGAAAAGGTTCTTTTTTAAGAAAAGGTACTTTTTTAAGAAAAGGTACTTTTTTAAGAAAAGGTACTTTTTTAAGAAAATTTAATTTTTTAAGAAAAGGTGCTTTTTTAAGAAAATTTACTTTTAAGAAAAGATACTTTTTTAAGAAAAGGTACCTTTTTAAGAAAAGGTACTTTTTAAAGAAAGGTATTTCTTTATAAAAAGGTACTTTTTAAAAAAGTGTATTTCTTTATAAAAAGGTACTTTTTAAGAAAAAGTACTTTTTTAAGAAAAAGTACTTTTTTAAGAAAAGGTGCCTTTTTAAGAAAAAGTACTTTTTTAAGAAAAGGTACTTTTTAAGAAAATGTACTTTTTTAGGATAAGGTACTTTTTTAAGAAAAGGTACTTTTTTTAAGAAAAGGTACTTTTTTTAAGAAAATGTACTTGTTTAATAAAAAGTACTTTTTAAAGAAAATGTCCTTTTTTTCAGAAAGGGTACTTTTTAAGGTACTTTTTAAGAAAATTTATTTTTTAAGGTGTACTTTTTTAGGAATAGGTTAAATTTTTGTCGCTTGTCAACAAACAAATCCTATGTATGTTATCTTTCTTGGGCATCGCCATGTAAAAAATGTTTAGGCCCTAGGACCGCTTCTAATGACTTCGCGTAAGGTTTTGTAAAAGATTTAAGTAGGATTATTTTTCTATTGAAGGTTAAAATACGACATTTCCAAATGTATTTCGGTAATGAATCAAAGTATTTCAGGCTTCAGAAGTCATAATTTGAATTTCGGACCCTTTTTTTTGAAAATTTCTGGTTTTTAAATTTATCAATAGCATTTTAGAAATGATCAATTTTGTTACAAAATTATAATTGTATTTCCGGTAATTATAAATATTTTTCTTTTTAGGAAATTTGAACTCAATTGTGCTGAAATTTTCTGAAATGTAATCAATGATTTTTGGAAAAGAGATAAAAATTTTTGAAATACCGTTGATAATTTTTGAAAATGTTATTATGTTAAAACCATATAAAGTTTTTCTAAGATGATTTTAAAAGCATTTAATAGTTTCTGAAAGACAATTTCTTTAAAAATGTTCAATTGTTATTTTCTGAAATGGCACTGATAACTTCAGAAATATAGTTGCAAAGCTGTATTTTTCTTAAGAACATATTTCGTCCCTATACCAGTTCTATCAAAGTCAATGCATAAATTTTTAGCTTTTCTTAATTCAAAAAGGAATTTAAACATTATTTTAAAGTTTATTATACATTTTGTTACTTCATATTTTGTTGTAATTTTTGTTTTTTTTTTACTATAATATTCAATTTTATGAATTAAAATGCATTATCTAGTTCTTTTTAAATCATATTTTCCGTTTTATAGGAAATTTTTTATAAAAAAATATTTTATTTTCCAAATTTATTTTCCTCTGATTTTACGGTTTATAATTTGTACCAACTGTTGTCAGTCAATCAATTTTCCATTTTAATTTCTATTTTAACAACACGCTAAAACAAAATTGTTTAAAACAATTTATGAACTAAAATAACTTGAGCTTGTCGTTGAGCAAGACGTTCGCTTGAGATATTTTTTTTTTGTTGTAAATATTTGATAAGATTTTTTGTCCGGATAACGTTCAGACATGTTCCTGAGTTATCTTTGCATTAAGAAATTCTTTTAATTTAAATTATTTCAAATTAATAGCGTCTATGGTAGAAAAAATACGTTTTATTGATAAAATCTTCTTATTTAAGTTGTATAAGAGTGTGTGTGTGTTTGTGTGTATTGTTTTTATATAAAGATAAAAATCATCACACATGTTTGTAATTGTGTCGATAACAAAGCCAAAAGCAGAAAAAACTTGTTCAATTTCAACTTGTTTTTGTTATTTTATAGAAAAACTTTAATCATTTACACACACACACACACACACAAATTGTTGCAATTTTAATTGTAACGTTATAAATACATTTACAATATATTTTCAATAAAGAAAATCTGTATGTATATGTGTGTGTGTCTGTGTGTCTGTGTGTGAGTATTTTGTTATGATAAATGAACAGAAAACAACAGAAAAACGAAAATAAATAAATAGTCAAACGATAATATTCACAAAAGCATAAAGTTTTAATTACTCAAACCAACCCTCCGCCTCCTTCTGTTCATCGCAGTTCACTGTTAATAGTGTAACAAGAAGAAGAAAGCCATTTGTAGAGGATGGGGTATTTGGATGGATGCACATAAAAATGGAGCCCCCATGCTGAGGAAAACCAATTGACCCATAGTTACATTTTTTTTTCAGCATTCAGTATTCAATTTTCTGTTCATGAATTTGAATTGTTTGGGACACCCTCCTACGCGCCTTTTGATGTTTGCGTTTAATCAAATGGAAAATTTTTACAATCAAAAAAATAAACTGTTATTTCAATTTTAATAGCGTGCGTATGTTTCACTACAAAAATGCAGTGTTTCAGAAAAAAAAAAAAAATAATTCAAGAATAAAAAAAATTATATTCAAACAAAAATATTTATGCTTGAATTCAAAGTCCTTTATTTATGTATGTATGCTTTGTTATAAGTGTGTGTGTGTATGTCTGTTGGCGATTGATAGAGGGAAAAAATATTGAGGGGGATAAAAATATTGAACGTAGAAGAAGGACGATTAAAAATGATGACCAAGCATTTTAAAGAATTAAACATAAAATAATAACTTTTTTTTTCCAGCAATAATTTCTGAAATTTAAAAAACCGACGTATTTTCTATTTTTATTGTTTTGTTAAATTAACAGGATACATTTACATAAATGGAATTTCATTCAAATTTAATTTTACTAGGCACAATCAAATTTAATTATTTTTGATTGTTTAAAGTCTGGCTATTGTTGCAAAATTGTGTGCATGTATGTGAATAATTTGGATTTTATAATATTTGTCTAAAATCAAAACATGGACAACAAAAAAGAAACAAAAACAAAATGATATAATAATATGCACACACACTCACAAACATAAATGCATATAAAAATCATTGCTATTTTTGCAACAAATAGGCATAGAAAAAAAAAGCTATATCTAAAATATACAAATACTAAATGACAATCCAAATGCTACTAAATTGTTTAATTCCTACACGTACACACATCAACATATCCTTGTCGTTGGCTTCTAAGCAAAAGGACATAAGTTTACTATACAATAATCCGAAAATTGTTGTACGGTATAATGTATTTTTCAGAAAGAAATTAATTCTTACTTTAAAGAAAAACCATCATTGTTTTTATACAAAAAACAATAAATAAGAAATTACAATTACAATAAAATACTGGTTAAAAAGGAAAAGCAATAGCAATATTAATAGGCTAGGCGATTTCCTTTGATCGATGTATTGTACTATCGTTTTATTCCGATTTTGACCAAACGTTTATTATCTGAAAGGTATTTCTAGATTTAAAGATTTTGTAGATATACAGATTTTTTAATTTTTTCCTTTATTTTGTGTAAATTGCATTTAAATTTGCTAATAACACATACATAAAATTATACAATGCTATATGTGTGTTTATTAAATTTGTTAATGTATTTGTAATAAAAATGAGTTTGTTTTTTGTGTTGATTTGTGAATTGGATATAATTGATCAGCATACCTTTAGGGTCTTTATTTAAAGAAATAACAAAATATCCTAGAATTTGCACTCTAATTTCGAGGGCTGGAATCTACTAGTAGAAATTAAAGATTAATTACTCTATGCAACAGTCCGAATCAAAATTGGTTTGTAATTATGATTGAAATGCAACAACATATCAATCGAGAACTTATTCTTCCTTCGATAATGAAAAAAAAAAACTACAACAATTTGAAAGGAATTTACATATTCTAGCCATGAATAATGCATACATTCACACAGAAAAAGAATTGGTTGGAATTCGTTTACCTCTAGAAAATTTTAATTAGATAATAAAAGTTTTAATTGCAACTCTTGAAAATGTTAAAATGCAATAGATTTTCTGCTCTAACAACCTTAGAAATATATCTCTTTTAATGTTATAGTACCTTCAAAATCAGGAGTCCAACCGCCGCTTTCGTTATCGAGTGAAACTAAAATTTTAGAATATTTATTTCTAACGTAAAAGAAGAGAACATATCGCACCTTAAATACAAAAAGTCACAACTCAAAATTTTCCAAAATTGACTTTTTTTCCATAAATTAATGCACAGTACACATTTCTATCTACTGCAAAAATTTATTTCTCATAACTGTCTTCTTTAACAGGAGATAATATCACTAATCAAATGAAAAATTTCAGTCAGAGAGTCATAACTCTAAATTATATTTTATTTCCACAAATACAATATAAATTAAAAAAAAGTATAGCAAAACTCTCCTCAAAATGGACATTTTTCATAATGAAACTACATTTTTTTTTTATATAATACAATAATTTTTACATAAACAGTTTTTTGCCTCTCCTGAAAATTTTAAAATTTTGAGTTCTGACTGTTTTGTATTTAAGTGTATATATTCTTGATCCCTATAACGACACGAGTCGATATAGTGATATCCGTCTGTCTGTCCGTCTGTCTGTTGAAATCACGCTCATTGACAAAGTAAGCCATCTACCAGGGTAAGCTTAGGATAGAATTGTTCGTCAACATTTCAAGCAAGTTGGTGTTTAAAATGGGGCAAATCGGCCATTACTGTGCGAAGATATAACCTAAAATGTGGAGACTCTTAAAAAAATCTTAAAAATTCTTTGCGTTGGTTTAGTGTAAGATATTTTGTTTCAATTTGCTTTAAATAGTGCTATAAGTCTAGATATTAATGTAAACGTGAAACCCAGGTGGACGGTATCAAAGATTCTGTATAACCGATTATAATACTGTTACTTGTTGAAAATGCATTTTTCGTGAAAATTTCCAATTATTTATTTATTTATATAAATTACAATACCAGTTAAATTTGTATTCTAATTTTGGGTCCAGGGATAAGCCGGGTGACAAAGACCATTTGACTGGTTTTTGCAGCGACAGACCAAGGCCTCTGGTGGGAATCGAACCCACGACCCCCGCATGATAGGCGAGCATGCTACCTACTCTCCTACCGGGGCGCTTAATTCTGTAGTTTTTGAGAGTTTTATGTATCAAGTGATTAATATTACTTACATTGTAAGACCTTTTAGTTGTCACAACTGATTTTAAGTTGCCACAACTGATTTTAATTGTCACAACTATATTTATTTGCTTTGTGGAAATGCATATTTTGGTAACATCTTATCGGATTCCAATTGATCTGAAGACTAACTACCTTAATTTCGATTGTCTGTACAGCAGTTTATTTATTAAGTTGGAAAATTGATTTAAACAAACAAATTTGTTGTTAAGAGAAAATATTAGCTGTGGTGACAAACTACTTTTGGAAGCCAAACCGACTGATTGAATCAATCGAATTTTTCTAATGTTATAAAGCTTTATGTTGGATTGTCTTAACAGACTTTCATTTGTATCTCTTTCAACCGAATTGAAAGCTAACACAAACTAAAATAGCTAAAATTTCTAAAGCTAAAATCGGTAAGCACAGTCAATTTAGTTTCTCTAGGTACAGCTGCACATTCGGTTTTCCAATTTTGACGTTCATCGTTGCCAACCATATTTTGGGTTGCTACTATAATCCTAAATTAAGTTTTCTCTAAATTTTCCACAAAATTAAACAATATATTTCAAAATTTTGTCATTTCCATTTCCGTTTATTGTAGAAAAAAATTTAAATGTCCTTTTTACATTTCCAGCGACAATAGATATTCTACTCAATTCCATGCTTACGAGAATGTATAGAAAATATCAATTTGTGTGTATTTATACACATACTCTAAAAATTTATATATATATGTTTGTGTGTGTGTGTGTATGTGTCAATATGAGTAGTTAAACGTTATTGATGTTATACATGTGTTATTGTCCTCTTAATGTCCATATATCTCTATGACTGAGTGTTGCTACAAATCTGTACTGTGTATGGTCCGAACGTACTTGGTGTCATTTTGTTTTTATGTAGTATTGGTAACAATTCAACATTAACAAGAGCCACACAGCAACAGCAAAAACAAAAACAAAATACGTAAAATGTTTTAATCGTTGTTATATATTTATATTATTGTTTGTATAGTTTTTTTTTAATCATGTTCTTTCTGTGTTATTGTTTTAAATAGGAAAATCATTTTTGCTACGTTAATCACGTAGGATCATATAACATCAAGCATATCATGGTCATCTCATCCAACATACATACAGCAAACACACAGACACACAGATAACTTGTGTATGCGTATGAGCATTAAACACTACTAGGAACACATAAATATTTTTACCTTGTTATGGTGCTACTGGGCCCACTCCACCTGTTCAACCCACCAGCCAAACACTGTCATTGCAATTTCCTGTACTCTGTACTCTGGATGAGGCCGTTCGTTGTCATTGCCGTGGCTTCTGTTGCAATTGTAGTGCGAGTGAGTTTATGTATCTACAAGGACACGTAATTAAAAGGCAACAATTCATGTGGTATTCAGGCTGTCACGACCAGTTAATATTGTTGAATTTTGAGCAAATAGCAATGTATGTACATAAGTAATATTGTTCAACAGAAATATACATGTGTACACAGAAGTGTATGTATATGTATATCCAATAAATACATTTAAAAAAAAAACGATATTTTATAAACAAATATGTACATTAGTAGTTATCTACCAACTTATTATATAATATTTATATGATTATGGGTATTTTCATCATGGAGAGATAATGAAAACTTAATTCAAAATTAGTCCCTCCATCTATTTTTCTAAAACCGTATTGTTCTTGGAATGGAGATCAGTTGGTACTGATGTTTATAACCACCAACTCTTATTATTCAGAATGAGATAATTTAGCGATTTCCATCTTTCCATGTGTCCATGTAGGAACTCCCAACAAAAACTAAAGATATTCATAGCGAAGAACTTTAATATTGCAATTTATTGATTTATTATTCGTATTATTATAGTAAATTAAAATATAAAATTTTTTTTTTACAAGTTTCAATGCAGTTTTTTCTGTAGTAATTTATGGGTTTTATTTTTAAGCATTTAGGCATAATTTTTGAATTCATATAGTCGGACTAGACCGACTATACGATACCCTTTACCATGGCTTAGAGACCCTATCTCTTCGCTAAGTGAATATAGAAAAAAAGCATAAACCGAATTTGAGCATAAACCAATTTTTTTCCTTTGAATACGAAAAAGTTCATATCGGGTGCTATATTTATATGGGGACTAGGTCGAAAAGTGGACCGATCCTGATCATATTTGCTAAAGTCACTTATATTTAAAAAAAAATATATACAAACCAAATTTGAGAAAAAACTGTACAATATTTTTGTTTTTTAATAGATTTAGGTGAAAATCGGGAAGCAGCTTTATATGAGGGCTATGACAAAGAATTCTCATATGGGGTTTATTTTTGGACAACTGATAAATGGATGTAATACACATACACAAATCCAATTTGACCGAGATCTATGTGATAATTTGGATCTTATGGTAATTTAAGTCGATTTCATAGGGGTCATTTGTTGGGGACTAGGATGGCCCCTAAAAAAATTTTCAAACTCTCGGTCGAACCCCCTAGAAATAAGCGAATAGCAAAAAAAGTGAGAAATACAAAGTTTTAGGCCAATCAAAAAACATTTAGAGGCGGCTCAACGCTATTGAAAATTTCAAGTGAGTTTATATGGTGAAAATATGGCTTTTTTTCAGACTTTACGAAAATTTCGTTCTATAGTTTAATTTTTCCGACAAATTGTTATATTATTCGGAATCAGTATTGAACTGTCTTTCTAGAAAGCTATAAAACTCCAAAATCGAATAAATACGCGCCAAGAAATTGCAAATGCCCCAGACCACTTTTGTGCCAAAAAAAACTAGGTCATGAAATTTGATGGCATTTTTTTCAACTTTAAGAAATTAATTAAAGCCAACATTTTGCTTTAGTCTCTATACCTGTATTTACTCAGATGTAAAGTATTGTTTTATTACCACTTTGTTAACCTGTTGAGCATTGAGACCGAAAATGGAAAATTTTTTTTGATAACATTTTGAAAACTCCTTTTTCTAATTTTGAAAAATTTTCTTAAACAAAATTTAAAAAAATTGTTCTAGCTCTTAAAGATCTTGTTAAATGCATTTTAGAGATTCACTTTGTGAACTTTTAGGTAAATCCCTATGCCAGAATTTTTTTGACAAGGACTTTATTTTTGCGGATTTCGAGAAAAATGGGATTTTTGTAAAATATTCTGTAAATGTACTATTTCTAAATTCTTTGTATCAAAAATTCATCACTTTTCTACTTTTAAATGTTACATTTTATCTTAATAGCCTAGGGTTTCGGAAAAAAATAATATGACCTCATTAACCCTTTTGGAATTGAGGTCACATATGACCCCAAGCTAATAAAATGCAATTTATTCAAGAATTCAAATATTTTTTAAGTGCTGTAGAATTTCTAGATGCGACGCTTAAAATATAATAACGAAATGTGTTGAACTTCTGTTCCTAAAATTTGGGACAAATCAGCGAACGTTAACCCATTATTTGCCAAGGCCAGAATGGATTTTAAGATTTTTTTAAATAAAAATTACGGAAAACGAGTTTTTCTATTAAACTCGATGAAGCCACTATTTAGAATTTAAAAAAAATAATTCAGATAATTTTTATTTGTTTTACCCTTCAGTGCTCCTGGGATCAAAATAAACCATTGTGATATATCTTTGGTGCTCCATCTTCTTCAAATTTAATTTATATTTTTCAATCAACGTATTCTTTGATTCTACATGGTATCCACTATATATTTCTATTAAATAGCTACTTAAATAGATAAATAATCAACCTGTGAAGTATAGAATAGAATAAATTGTATTTTAAAAATCTATTTAATTTTTGAATTCGATTCATGTTTAATCTTCATTCTCATGAACCAATATTTCTGGTTTCAGAAAAGTTTTAAATTTTTTTTTTTATTGATATATGATTTAGAAATTATATCCCTGATTTTAAATCTGATAACCTTGAAATTTAAATATTAAACACCACAAAATTTCATCTTTAAAAACTTCAAAATTTAACTGGAACGCTTCAAGTTAATGAAAATTTTAAAAATAAACTCTATGTTAAACATAAACATATGTATGGATATCATCACCCAAAATGCAAAAGGACGTAACAACATTTTTTTGTTTTTTCACATGTCGGCAAATTAAAAAAAATATTAGTTTTTTCAAAATATAATTGTTATGGCCATATGCAATAAACGCGTTATTTTAAAGAGTTATGAAATGATGGTTTAAGACCTGTTATATGTACATTAGCGCGTCCCGATTTCGTTTTTTTTCGAATTTGAAAATGTTTGACAGGAAAAATAGCAAAAAATTTTTGGACAAAAAACCAGATGGTTACCGGATCCTTAAAATTGAAATCCTAGTGCATTTAGAAAAAAAAATATTTTTGATTTTTCTTTCTTTCAAGCTAAATTAGTCTCAAAAGCTGCGCAAACTAGAGGATATATAGAAATATTTCGTGCTGAAGTGGGGGTTGTATCCAAGAATTGTGTAACCAAGATTTAAGCTATACGGCTACCAAAAACTTAACAAAATAAAACATACGATTTCAAGGGTTTTCTATAAAAAAATTCAAAGTAGTTTAATTTAGTTTTATTTATTTATTAATTTCCTGAATGATTTGCGTCATTCAAAAATTTGAATTGAAATACAATATAAAATTGTTAAGCACATTTAAAATAAAGTAAAATACGTACAAGAAATTACTAAATTACATGAATTTTTAAATAAAAGAAAATTAAATATATTAAATAAAGTGGTGGTGAAATCCATTAAGTTAAGATTTAATTTAATCTTGTAAATTCAAACAACGATTAAGATACAATTTCGCTGTTAAAAAAATAGATTCTACAACTAATTGACCAATAAAGAAAGCCTTAAATTAATACAGCGCACTCTGTATGTGACAATACACTCCAGTTCGCTAATAAAATTCAGTTTCGAACGCCCCCATAAACAATTGGGCAATTTACAATGGGTATTGTATCGCTGTATCTGCTGTATCGTGTATTACTTTACAATAGTGTAAAATTGTTTTTGGTAATTTTCAATGAAAAATCTGATACAACAATACAACTTCATTTGCTATTTAGCAAATGTTGTATATTGTATCATAATTTTTATGAAAAAGAAAAAACAAATACTATATAATTTTATCAGCATAAATAATTATAAAATAACAATGGCAAATAATGCAAATAACGCAAATACATCGTTTAGTTTATTTATATAAAAATTAATGTTTATATTTTTAGTATGTATTTTATCTTTCAGTCTAAACCAAAACATTTAAATTTTTTTTTGTATTTTAAATTAAAATGGAAGATGTACGTACCTAAAACTCCAGGATATATCTTATGACCAAAAAGCAAACAAAGACACGTGTTTTTTCTTATACAAAATAACAGAAGCGACGAAGCGACCTTTTTTCATTGGATCGAAAATTACTAAAGAAAACGTTTTACATTATGAAAATACAACTGACTGTTCACAGCAACTGATTGTATGGTGTATTATAATACAACATACAACAACTGTTGTGATTTGCCCCTAATAATAAAATGTATTATTAGACATTGTAACCAATTCTTGGTTAATATACTGCAAATTAAATTTGTATCTGGAAATATTTTTCGGTTATAACAAACAAAATGTAATAAAATGATATTCCGAATATTTAAAATTATTAAAAAAAAAATTTTGTGAATGTTTTGTCTTTGGCCGATATGGCCAGTCGTGTCCAGGGTCTATCCAAGGACCATCAAACCTTGTTCGGGGTTTTGATTACAAAATTTAGTTTATTTTATATAAGTTCTTCAGTAATTCTTCGTCTACAATTAGATTTGTGATCTGTGATAGATAACGTATAGACAAGGTACTTTGCCGAAAAAGTGTCTGCAAAGTCAGTGAATCGGCAAGTATCGGTGACAGCAGCAACGCGTGATACTTGGATGGCGAATTGCCTTGAAGATAGCATCGTGATGTAGCTTGAAAAGATAAGTGAATTAGCGAGAGCAGACAGCCGAGGCTGCTGGATTATATTTATAGGTGACAACCGGGATCGATAGTCGTTTTAAAATGAGTGTATGGATTCGTTACTGTAATATAAAGCGATACTGCACGGTGTTTTGCCGAAACCAGACTGACTTTATCCACACCAAACTTGAATGTTTAGCTTATTTTATTTATAGACTGGCTGAAGATTGTAATGAGGTTGTTTTCATTTTTATTTAAACTGGCAGATTCCAGCCCTCGAAATTCGAGTGCAAATTCTAGAAAATTTACTTTTTTCATTAAATAAAGACCCTATAAGTATGCTAATCAATTATAGCCAATTCACAAATCAACACAAAAAACAAACCTATTTTTATTACAAACACATTAACAAATTTAATAAACACACACATAGCATTGTATAATTTTATGTATGTATTAGTAGCAACTTTGAATGCAATTTACTCAAAATAGAGGAACAAATTTAAAAATCTGTAAATCTGCAAAACGGCTAAAAAGAAATACCTTTCAAAAAATATACGTTTGGTCAAAATCGGGATAAAACGGTAGAACAAAACAACCATCATAAGAAACCGCCTAGCCTATTAATATTATAGATATAGAACTTCGTTCTAACTATCGTTAATTTTGACACACATGCTATATTTTTTATTTATTTTGTTTCATTTTTATTTTTATTTATTCTACGTTTGTAATTCATTGATATCACTTAAAATTTGAAAAATTTTCATGTAATGTCAAATCTTAATCATACAGCTACTCATGAAGAGAATAGATCCAAGATTTGTTTGTGTTGCAAAGAAAAAAAGAAATGCGTTAAAAACGTCGGCGATGAAATGAAACAAAATATAATGATTGAGGCGTTAGAATACCTAAATCAATATGTTCGGCTTGCCGCTTAAAAATTTATGAGTTTGTTGATGTCTGTAACCAAACTGATGATCAGGAATTATTTCTTGATTTTCTAGTAAGGGAAGCAATCTTTAAGCAATAATTTTTCAAAAAATTTAGCAAGTAATGGCAGTAAACTTATTGGTCTATATGATGTTACTTTATTTTCATATTTATTAAGTTTTGGGATCAGTATGATTTTTGCCATATTTCCATTGCGCTGGGAAATGGCTGAGCCTTAAAATTGAATTAAATATTGTAAGAAAAATAATATCCCTTTTGGGTAACAATCTAGCATTAATGCCGTCATATCCTGGAGAATTTATTACATTTTGTTTATTTATAGACGTTCTTAGTTCGGACACAGTCACTTGTTTTATTGGGAAATCCATTTGACAGGGTACATAAAGAATGTGTAAAATTTCATCAATTTGATTTGGACTAGACAAAAAAAAAATGGATTAAGCTTATTCTCTAGATGATTTCGAAACTCATTCTAATTTTGCACTTTTAATTGGTATGTTTCAATTAATGGGACGCTTTAAATACTTTCTGGCTTTCCAAAGGCTGTAACCATTATTTCTTGTAACATCTAGATTTCTTAGAAAGTCTTATGTATTTTAATTTTTAAATTCTTTAAAATTTTCTCTAGATTATTTGTTGCTATATTCAAATTAGATTTATCTGAAGGACTTCTAGTGTTTTTGTAAATTCTTCACAACTCTCTCTTGTTTCGAATTAGTTGTCTTATTTCAAAAGATACACTTAAGTAGTTCCGAGTAATTTGTTGTTGTTATTGTAGTGTAGATAAATATGGTGCCTCATATTAGATTTGCAAAAGACTCAAAAGCATCTTCCAATACACTTCCTGTTTTTAAAGATATAAGTTCAGATTGCTTTTAGTCCAATTTTGAAGCGAATGTATATCAATTTTTTTATTAATAATTTTTTGGTGACAGTTTGCAACATACTGTTATAGGTTACAATTACTGGCCTGTGGTCAGAACTTAAATCATCATTACCAGAAATATCCCACAACGATCTAGGAATAACATAAAAAATAGCAAAATCCAAAAGGTATGGTATTTTACTTAATTCACTTGGCCAATATGTTGGTCTATCAGTTGTTAAAGAAGAGTAATGATTTTTAAAGATGCATTTGTACAGCGCTTTTCCTTTTGGATTTGCTAATCGTGATCCCCACCAGTGGTATGGGGATGAATTTTTGTTCAATATTTTCGTAAAATTCTTCATATTAGTGGCATTTAGCATTACGCCTTGCTGATAAGGTGTGTATCTTTTTTTATAGCTCAATTATTTTTTAACATTATTGCATCTTCTTTTTTTAAAATTTCAATTTAGTTTTTGAAATGAGCTCAACAAGAGAACACAGATTTGAATGTAGGAGAGCTTAAATGGTGAAATGGTAAAAAAAAGTGCAGGTTCTGCGATTTTGGGGTTTACATTTATTTACTCTAGACACATCCCCAAACCTTATCCATCAAAAATGCCCGGGGTGGTCTTCAAAATAATTTAAATTTTTTAAAACCTACCGTGTGTGTTCTTTTGATGAAAAGTTGCGGCTACTGTATGCGAATTTTAAATTGAAATATTACCAAGATATTTTTATTTCCAAACACGTTTTATTGGTTAAATTTAACTATAGATTTATTTATTATAAGTTAAAATGTTAATATATTATATTTTGGGATTTGTATTACAGTTTTTTTTTTATCATGTATGATTTGTTGATTTTTTTTTTTCTTTTTAGTTTGGAATTCAAAAATAAATAAGTAATAAATTTTAGTATTGAACAAAATTTTTAGTTTTCTTAATTTATTGCAGTTATGTATTTCATCAATAAGCGGTTGCTACAATCAATAAATATGTGAAATGCTGAAATGCCAGAAACCGGTCCGATTAAGAATACAGTGCAGTTATGAATTTTTGAAATATATGCTTTCTTCTTCTTTACAACGCACCATTTAAACAAAATTAAAATTGCATATTAATTACAGTAGTAATTGCAATATGTCTGAAAAATGACGATAAATCTAACAAACAAAAAATTTCTTCGCTTCAAAGCGTCATCTCAAATATATGTAAAGTGCATATGTAGGTATGTACAAAAACCGTACATCACATATGACAACTCTTACGAAAACTGTGAATAGTGGAAATTAGAAGTATAAATGCAAAAAATATTCAAAATTCAAAAATAACGATTGTTTGTTTGGACAGAGTTGTATCTTCTGAAATTAATACAAAGTAAAGCTGTATGGTACGAAAACTGAATCTAACCACACTGCTCGTAGGCCTGACTTTAGGTGAGTGTGTTAAAGCGCTGACCAAAAAAGTGCAAGTACGAGTGTATGTGAAGGTTCATGGTTCAAAAACCTCACGGCCGCCCTAAGTAGAAAAACTTTTCATATAGAAACAACCTATTCAATTAAAACATAACAATTATCACAATGTTCAATAAATCGCTGATGAAGGCTGAAATGCCAGAAACCGGTCCGATTAAGAATACAGTGCAGTTATGAATTTTTGAAATATATGCTTTCTTCTTCTTTACCACGCACCATTTAAAAAAAACCTAAATTCTTTTAATTCATACAATCGAATTTATTTAAAAAAAAAAACAGTTACATTATACTTTCTACGATGATTTGGAAAATATAATTAGGTCATCACAACAAGTTGACAATTCTTATAATTATTGTTGCAGCCTTTTAGCATTTCGTTAATAAAATCACAGTTTTTGGTCGTAAAGTTCAGTTTTCATAATCACTCAAAAAGTCGATTTGGAATTTTTTGTTGTTATGGCCTTTTGCATTTTAGTTGACTCTATGCGTATGTAATTGTCTATTTTATTTATATCAATTTATACGAGACCATATTTGATGTATTTTTTTATATTATTTACATCATGTTTTAAATAAAGTTTTTATGTTGACTTTTTCTACCTCGTTACACAAGTGATTGTAATTTGTTTATCATTAAATTGAAAATTTTGTGAATAACTCGTATTGTTGTTGTTGTTGTTGTTGTTGTACGAGTATATAGTTACATGCTTATAAATATTTACTAGCAAACATAAAAAAACATAAAAAAATATCATGTATTTTTTTTTTGTACACTGTCGTCGAAAAGCATTTGAAATTAGCATTATGGATGTCATTTTTTTTTTGTCAGAAATATAACTTTGTCGAAGATCTATTAAAAATTGCGGTATTACGTATGTATGTAATTTTTTTATGCGAAATTCGACAACAAATGTCGTTGTGTTTTTAGCTGGGACAAAAAAGGAAATAGAAAATAGTGTGAAAAAAAATACCAAAAAATTATTAATATAATAAAAAAATTGTAATATAATACATGGTGCGAAATAAATATATAAAAAAGGTTTTTGTATATGCATATATTTAAGGATAAAGAAGACAGGACCAAAAAAATTTGAAACACTTGTGGATTTAGTGTGCAAAAATCAAAACATCGCAAAAGGATCTCAGAAAAATACGGAGAAATCATGTATAAAGGAAACTGGAACGATATACAAAAGCAGCTTTATTTAATTGGTCCTCTTACTCGTGAAACAGAAAATTTGATGAAGATTTGGGCAGATATGAAGACCAGCGACAAAAAAATATTGCACAATAAGATTAAAAGTCGTGCAAAGGAAGGGGGAACTTTTAAAGAAAAGCTGCTGACACCTTTAACGGAGGCAGTTGCAGGACTACTGCAAATGCGATTTATAGTAAACCCGATAGAACCAAATTTAGTTACTAAAAATGTGCCTGTTAACTTAACTGAAGGAATATCTGAGGACGAATTAAATAGTGACCGTGCCGTGGCAAATATCTTCGAAAATTTATTAGGTAACTGGCACTGATTTCGTCATAAGGTACAAAAATTGGAACACTTAAAATTTTGGTTTATATTAATGTTTCAATCAAGTTCTTTATACCGTAGTTGTTTATATTTTTATATATATTTTTTTATTATTATTATTTATAAATAACAAAACAACGTAAAGTTTTTCTTTCTCTCAATATTTTTCACTTTAAATTGTAAACATATACTTTTAAGAATTTCTGTTAACATTTTGATTATTTTATTGACATGTATTTAAAAATCATCAGCTGTTGTTTTGTGACAACATAACTCTAAATTATAAAAATATTAATTTCATATAAAAACCCCCACGTTTAAACTGCTACACAATACCAACGAAATTTAATTTCGGGTTCGACTACGACAAGTCTCGATATTCGACTACGGCATATATAATAAGCGTGAATAAGAGCAAATTGACTTTTTAAAGCGACCTTAAAATGTCCAATTTTCTGTTTAATTTATTGAGTGCTGATCACATAATTTTAACAGCGTTTAATTTAAATTTGAAATGTGGAATTGCAATTTTTTTCTATTTTCGATAACCAATAACCCACTGAGTTTATCGATATATTCGAACAGCTGTGAGCTATCAAATATATCATATGTTTCAACAGGTGCAGTAATAAATTTCCCCGCCATTTCACATAGTACAGTACGAGCTTCGTAAACAATAATAGTATTTCCAATTTGACAAGAAAATTGATTTTTTTTTTAAGTTTGTGGTATGTATTAACAAAAAAGTGTTTGTGGCTTGTATCTTGTCTATTGTTGCTCGAAATATCAGTAGATAATGTGCCCTGCGAAGTTCCCCCGTTAAATGTCGTTTAGTGAACTTTTGTAGAATGTAAAATGGCCACAAGTTTCTGCCACTATTTGCTACTCTAATTTTTATGACATTTTGTAGGTACGATGTCAGTTTCAGAACGAGAACTTCTTTTAATATTTTTGGCCGTAGACTACCACATATTTAGTAACATAAATGATAAAAAAAAAAATAATTATAACGAAGAACAGTGCCATTGAATGAGTAAAAAATAAAGAATTTTTATTATGAAGGTAATGGAAAGACAGAAAGATTGGAATAGGAGAGTACCATATTTTGCATAATATAACAAAGAATGGTTAGAAGCAGACCTTGAGTTAATTGCTGCAATAACTACATCATAAACTGAATGAGCGGTCAGACTCATAGTTTCTTCAATAATAAATTGAGGTAACTCGTTCTAGTCTTTACAAAACTGGAAAAAGACCAACGTACAAGATAATTTCAATGTTGGATTCTAATAAAGTCGTTACTGCAAATACTAAAACAAATATTGTAAAATATACTCTGGGCGAGGCCTTGACTTCTCACATTGAAAGAGGTTACACGAAACAGTCGTACAGATATTATGCAGCAAAATTGAAATGTTTTAAAGTAAAATAACACTCCTGACGAGGTCTGAAAAAGGCAGACGATTTTTGACTTGATTTTTATTTTACACTAAATTCGACCATCACTAGCCCGCAAGGAAACTCATTTCACAACAATATATTTTAAAGTTTTTAAATAAACATACATATAAAAAGATCACGTGAGTGCGATCACAGGGGAGAAGTGTAAGCATCTAGACATTGAAGATTTTTTTTTTACACTTTTTTAAAATCAAACAGAAAGCGTTATCTATCTATGTATCACTTATAGCAAACAACTGCAGGGGCTCTGCTAATATAAAAGCATTTATTATTATTTATTATTTCAACTGGTTAATTTTTAATTTTTCATTTTTCGTTTTTCATTTCTTATGTTTCGTTCTTAATTTTTCATTTTTAATTTTTTATTTATTATTTTTAATTTTTCTGTTTTCATTTTTCTTTTTTTTCATTTTTAATTTTTAATTTTTAATTTTTAATTTTTAATTTTTAATTTTAAATTTTAAATTTTTAATTTTTAATTTTTAATTTTTAATTTTTAATTTTTAATTTTTAATTTTTAATTTTTAATTTTTAATTTTTAATTTTTAATTTTTAATTTTTAATTTTTAATTTTTAATTTTTAATTTTTAATTTTTAATTTTTAATTTTTAATTTTTAATTTTTAATTTTTAATTTTTAATTTTTAATTTTTAATTTTTAATTTTTAATTTTTAATTTTTAATTTTTTATTTTTAATTTTTAATTTTTAATTTTTAATTTTTAATTTTTAATTTTTAATTTTTAATTTTTAATTTAAAATTTTTAATTTTTAATTTTTAATTTTAAATTTTTAATTTTTAATTTCTAATTTTTAATTTTTAATTTTTAATTTTTAATTTTTAATTTTTAATTTTTAATTTTTAATTTTTAATTTTTAATTTTTAATTTTTAATTTTTAATTTTTAATTTTTAATTTTTAATTTTTAATTTTTAATTTTTAATTTTTAATTTTTAATTTTTAATTTTTAATTTTTAATTTTTAATTTTTAATTTTTAATTTTTAATTTTTAATTTTTAATTTTTAATTTTTAATTTTTAATTTTTAATTTTTAATTTTTAATTTTTAATTTTTAATTTTTAATTTTTAATTTTTAATTTTTAGTTTTTAGTTTTTAATTTTTAATTTTTTATTTTTAATTTTTAATTTTTAATTTTTAATTTTTAATTTTTAATTTTTAATTTTTAATTTTTAATTTTTAATTTTTAATTTAAAATTTTTAATTTTTAATTTTTAATTTTAAATTTTTAATTTTTAATTTCTAATTTTTAATTTTTAATTTTTAATTTTTAATTTTTAATTTTTAATTTTTAATTTTTAATTTTTAATTTTTAGTTTTTAATTTTTAATTTTTAATTTTTAATTTTTAATTTTTAATTTTTAATTTTTAATTTTTAATTTTTAATTTTTAATTTTTAATTTTTAATTTTTAATTTTTAATTTTTAATTTTTAGTTTTTAATTTTTAATTTTTAATTTTGGATTTTTCATTTTTGATTTTTTTAATTTTTAATTTTTCAAAACGTTTTTATAACGCTACTCGCTCCCTCATTTTATGTCCAAACACTTCCTAATGAAATCGTGCCTTCATTTTATCTCCAAACACTACCTAATATTTTCACCAATACAGTGAAAATGCAGTGATAATTGTGTTATTTATATGAAATAAATTATAACGTTAAAAATACTTTTAAATGATTGATGAAATTAAATATAAAGGTTTATAAAACGTGAAGAAATATAATGCAGAAAATAGCGACAAAAAGGTTATTACATATCATAATTTTTTAACCAATGCAATCATAAGTCACACCGATTTTGTCTTACGTCTTACATTTTTTGTTGTTTTTGTGATTGTATTGTATTGTGTATTTTCACCCCCCCCCTGCGCGTATAGATGTTTACACATCAAAAACCTAAATATAGAATAATAGTCAAATATGAGTATAAACTATTTTAATGAAAAAAAAATCATGTGAGTCCGATCACAGGGAAGATGTCTAAACATCTAGTAATTAAAGATTTTTTTATGTCATTTTTTAAAATCAAACAGAAAGCGTCAGGTATCACTTCTAGAAAAAACTGTTTCAGCTAATTCAACAACCATTTGCTGTAAAATGTTAAAAATGTCCCGATATAAACGTATATAAGTGATACATAGATGACGCTTTTAAAAAAGTGGCATAAAAAAACAATGTTATATCATAATTTTTTCACCAATACAATCATAAGTCACACACCGTTATGTGTCAGCTCTCACCTGTTACGTGTTATACTGTTTTTGTGATTGTATTGTGAAATAGAAATTTACCCCCCTGCGCGTATAGATGTTTACACATCAAAAACCGATGTATATTTATTTAACTCCGCTAGATTCAGCGTTTCACCCATTGTGTGTCGTATGGAAACTTACGACAGTGGTCGTTTAATCGTATCGCATGCATTTTGTTTTTTGCGCAATACTAAAGAAAATTGTGGACAGGTTGGTAATTACAAAAAACAAAAACAAAATTAGTTTAAAATATATAGTCGTGCGATAATTTTTCTAGTTTTGCAAAGAACAAATAAAATAAAAATAGTTATGCCATCATAAATAGGCTCCAAAATATGCAGAGAATGGTCGAAAAATTATTTTACACTACTTTTATATAAATTTCCAGTAAGAAACTGGCTTGGCTTCCAAAGATAAACTTTTTTTAAATTCCAAAGATTTTAGAGAAATTTACGGATCCAAAATAACACATTTTCCATCAGGAGGGAGAGTTGCAATATTTTATAGTTTTGTTTGTTAAATAAAATGCATTGCAACATTATATCTAGCCATGTCTTGGGGCTTCTGGGGAGATTGCTAAAAAAAAATAGGAATTACAGTTGATATACGTATGGGTAAAAGCTCAAGTTTTTTGTTGGATTTGGCAACATATTTTCTTAACATAGTGTATGTTAGTAAAATATGTTCACACACCCACATTAAATACTTAGTTCGTGGTGTACAAACACTATACAAACCATCCTTGTGTGCGCACATATTGTTTGTGAAACAAATTAAAACACATACTTACTCATACATATATATTTCGTTTCATATAATGACGTTGTGATTTTTTCATTTTCAATTTAATTTTTATTATTATATTTTTCTTTTAATTATTATTAAATATTAATTAAATTTTCATTATTATATTCCGATCAAATATTTTGAATGAAAAAAAAAAATAACATTTGATCTGTGTGGTTTTGTATAACATTAGAATTTCACAAAAATACATACATTTAGACAATAATAATAATAATGATAATAATAATGATGATAATGACATGAGGACGAGTAAAAGTGCTTGAGAGAGAAATAGAGAGAAAAAGAGTGTTCATGAGTGAGTGTGAGGGATCTTTAAAAAGGGGCTGATATATATTTTGTGTTATATGCAAGACGAATTACAACTGAAACGTTAAGGCGATAATAAATTTAATATAACTTTCAATTGAAACTAATCTTTTACGAAATGTTTTTAGGAGGTTTATTTGAAATTATCTTTTAATTTCGCTTGCGGCCTGACGTTGCAATTGTAATTTGTCCAATTTATTTGAATTTATAGTTAGTAAAATTGGTATAGTTTAGTTTAATGCTTTCTTGCTATTTTACAAAATTAAATTTATTACATCTTATTCAGTAAAGTGAACTTTAGTTTGCTTTTGCAAAATAAAACTAAAAAACAATAAAATATAATCACATTTAACAGTTAAAGTTATATTTTCTTTATTCTCTCGTTACAGGTTAAATACATACATATTCTATATGGAAACCCAAAGTAAGTAATACCAGTTGTTGTTTATTTTCTTCTTCTTCTTGTTTTGAACATTAATAACATCTATGCACACAAACATGTGAAACATTTTTATACACACACACACACTCACATATACACATACACATACGAATATTAAGAAAAGGACAGATTTAGTTTACATTTGTTTTAGTTAATTTTTAAGTTTTTCACATTTCCATTTAAAGTAGTAAAGTTACAAGTATTTCAAGTAGTAGAGTTGTTTATTTAGTATTAAGATAATTTGTTTGTTTTTTATATTAGTATGAATACATATATACAGACATACATACATAGATCTAGTTATAATCAATGGCTTAACAATCACAATTTGTTTATGTTGTAGTTTATTCATCCTTCTTGCATAAGACTGTCCACGAAATGTGTTTACGTTTTATTTGTATGTTTCTTTTACAAAATGAGCTTCACTTAGAGGAAGGAGTAACAGAATCTCACTGAAACTGTATCGCAGCCAAAGGCAATACTTGCTAATTAACAACTGATTTTCGATAAGAATTTGGCTTAAAATTATAACATCGAGATTAAAAAAAGAATTTAAGAAATTCTTAATTTCAACCTAAAATCAATTTTAATATTTCATATATTGTCGAGTTCGGAAAATGATGTTCTAAAATAATTTTTGAAAATAAAAACATACAGGTACTTCTCGACTTATGCCCGCTATAGGTTCGTGGATAATAGTCGATTAAGTCGTAAGTCGAGTTTAATAAAAAATAACAAGAAAAAAGTACATATTAGTAAAAATTTCCTTATGAATACCTTATACAATTATCTCTACTCCTATATCTATAACCCGCCCCCCCTCCCCCGCATCATAACGAAAAGGCTCACCCAAAGTCCCAAGGTGCTCACTATTACAGGACTCCAGCTTTATGACATTTAATATATACTTTGTATTGGGGGAGCCACGTAAGACAAAGCTGTCTTTGTCATAGTACTCGAGAATATGATATTTAGTAATTACTTTGTATGGGAAGTATCACGACCACTTTTCCGATCCCTTCCATTCCCGGCATAGCTACTAACATCAATAATAGGTAACCTCACACAAATTTGCAAAGCTCTCCCTATAATATTACTTAATATATATAATATTAAAAACATAGTTTGTATGGGACGTGCCACGCCCACTAAAAATATCAAAAAATATAAACTATAGCACTTCTCATATCCGCAGTAAGACTCTGCGGAGATTACCTCCTACAAACAAAAAACACGCATAACCTCTTTATTATATAAATATATCTATCTATAATATTAATAGGCTAGGCGATTTCTTGTGACCGATGTAAGTTTCACAGTTTTACCCCGATTTTGACAAAAAATTTATCGTTTGAAAGGTATTTCTTTTTAGCTGTGAACCAGATTTACATATTTTCTGGAACATTTTTTTTGAGTTATGATCGTTTAAAGTTGCTACTAACACATACATAAAATTATACAATGCTATGTGTGTGTTTATTATATTTGTTAATGTTTGTGTTGAGTTTGTTTTTTACATTTAAAATGAGATGAATTCTGAAGCTTACCTTTAGGGTCTTTATTAAATAAAAAAAATAAAATTTACTAGAAATTGCACTCGAATTTCTAGCGCTGGAATCTGCTAGTATATATATTATTAGGTAAGGCAATTTCTTGTGATCGATGATTTGTTCAAGAGTTTTCTCCCGATTTTGACCAAACCTATGTTATTTGAAAGGTATTTTTTTTAGCTGTCCACCAGATTAAAATGAGTAAAATGCATTTAAAGTTGCTACTAAGACATACATAAAGTTATACAATGCCATCTGTGTGTTTATTAAATTTGTTAATTTTTCACAATAATAATTGTGTTGAATTGAAAAATAATCTTGGACATAAACCAATAAATAATAATATTTTAAAAGTGTTGAATTGTGAATTGGCTAAAATTGATTAGCATACCTTTGGGGCCTTTATTAAATGAAAAAAAATAAAAGTTCCTAGAGTTTGCACTTGAATTTCGAGGGCTGGAATCTGCTAATGTATTATTAATGTTATTAAGGTCATATTCATACATTCAATTTTTATTGAAAATAATAATAATAATAATAATACACAAAAATAATACACAAACATATCTATAATATTAAAAGGCTAGGCGATTTCTTGTGACCGATGTTTTGTTCTACCGCTTTATCACGATTTTGACCAAACATATTTTATTTGAAAGGTATTTCTTATTAGCCGTTTTGCAGATTTACAGATTTTTAAATTCTTTCCTTCATTTTGAGTAAATTACATTTAAAGTTGATACTAACACATACATAAAACTATACATAGGCTATGTGTGTTTTATTAAATTTTTCAATGTGTTTGTTAATGAGTTTGTTATCTTCATTCACAATAATAATGAATCATAAAAGTGTTGATTTGTGAATTGGATAAAATAAAGCTGCCTAGAAATTGCACTCGAATTTCGAGCGCTGGGATTATGCTAGTAATAAAAAAAAAACTATATAATAAAAAAATATATAATTAAACAAAAATATGTAATTTATGTTAGAGTTATTTACATGTCTTCATCATCGCTATTACATGAGTTCAATCAATTGCGTCATCTTCAGCAACAGGTATACAATGCTGATTTTTTTTTTCAAAATTCATCTACTATGGTTGAAATAGTGCAAGCTCTCATTTCATTGTAAATTTCATGATAACAATACAAATTTTCTGGAGTTAGGCTATTCACTTTTGAGAATCTCTCTTCGTTTGTTCTAATTTTAACATTCCTTTATTAATATGGTGAAATGCAGCACTCATTTTTTTGCCTGAAGTTATTTTTTGTTACTTTTTTCTTCATCTGGTTTGCTTTTATATGCGTCTTCTGCAACTCATTGTGATTCAAATTTCAATAAATCTTCATATGTTAGATCTTCCAATTGGTATGCAATGAGTTGGCTAATATCGTCATTGTTAATTTCAAGTTTAAGCTGCTGACAAAGCTCTACTATCTCATCTGTAATTTGATCAATGTTAATTTCTTTCTCAATCGACGAACTTGTATTCCATATTCCATATTCCTCTCATACTAGAGGGCTTCAATTCTTTTCAACCACTTGCTCAATTTGTAATTCCTTGAAGAATATTGTAATTCGTGCAAATGTGGTTTAAAATTGTGCCTTTTTCAAAAGCCATAATTGCCTGAGCAAATATAATTTTAAAATAAATGTAGCTATAGCACCCTGATCCATGGATTGTAAAATACTGGAAGTCATTGGTGACAGATACATAGTTCGAATGTTCAAGTGTAAGTCGCCTAAGTGTTGTGGATGTCCAGGTGCATTGCCCATTAGTAAAAGTATTTTAAAATTAATGTTTTTTTGATTACAATATTCTTTTACTTCGGTCGCAAATACTTTTGTGAACCATTCTTCAAGCATTTTAATTTGAGTGTTAACGTACTGGTAACATATTAATATTTACACCTTTTAATGCTCTTGGATTTTTTGACCGTGTATTACAAAATGTTTTAATTTATTACCAGCTATATTTCCACCTAGTAAAACTGTTATGCACTCCTTAAAAGTTTTGAATGCTGGCATACTTTTTTTCTCCTCATGAATGTGGGTACGTTCAATATGGACCTGTTTCATCTACTTTAAATATTTGTTTCTTTGTATAATAATTTTCTTGAACTCGAACGTCGAACTCATCAGCAGCTTTTTTATCAGCTAATTTTTATATCTTGAAAACCTGTTCTCTTCCTAAATCTTTGAAACTATTAATGGCTTGCTGCAAAAGTCTGAAAATAATTTTAACTTCCTTTAATTTCAACATTTCGAAAAGTCTGCATGCTTTGGTTTGAATGAATGCGTGAGACAGAGGAATTCGTTTTTGATTCAAATCCTCTATCCAAATAACTAATAACTTTCCCATCTCATGTTTGGGACCTTATCCATTTTCGATTATTATTGTTGATTTCCTAGATGCCGTTTCTTGAACAGCTTCCAAAATTCGTTTTTATTTTTTTAAATCGGAGATCTTGTCGAATGAGATCATGTGCTATATCTTTCGGTTTTTTTTATCATTTTCATATTGTATTAATAATTTCTGTTTGGTTTCCAAGTCTATAGCACTTCTTTTATTTTAACTAGTTGTAACCATTTTCGGCGTGTTTTTTATGTAATTTTTCTTTATGCAACTATGTAGTTTTATATATTTTTTTGTAAATCCAGGAACTGTTTGTATAATACTAAAATGAATCGAATTTGTTGTTTTTTTGTATGCCATTTTTACTTTGCACCTACATACATGTATGTAGTTTGTGTTATTAATCAATTTGGCATGAAAAAAAATGGTCGTAAGTGTGGATAATCGTAAGTCGAGCGGTCACAATTCAAGGACTACCTGAATGTATTAAGTTGCCGAAAGGCTTAAATTTTCTGAAAATACTTTCGAATACTGTTTTATACATATAAAACATTCTATTTATAAATTCTCAACAAACTCTTCTTTTGGCTTCGATGTGGCCCGGGTTTAGGTTGTCCAAATTTTGAGCAATAAAGTTTCAGACCTAGTATCATAGAATTCCCCCCCTACTCCTCAAAATATTACAAATATTCTTGATCTATTTAACATTGATCCATTAACATATGGAGTCAGGGATGTTCGTGTTTCCGTCAAAATCAAGTTAGGAGAATTGATCCAGGGATTCAAAAATCAAATCTAGAAAAATATTGATATATATATATATATATATATATATATATATATAATCGAATATGGATATATATATATATATATATATTGTTGTGAATTCAAAAATCATCAGCAAATTAATTTAATTGTTATTATCTTCCATCATCAGTGCCGCCCAATTGCGGATTTATTTTCTTATTTTTAAATTTAAGGTTGTTGGTTTCGAAGAACATTTGGAGAGCCAAGAATTATGAGAAGTTAACAAAATTCAGTAGAGGCCATTCATTGGTTATATTATTAGCTTTAATTTATATAAAATATATAAATAATAAAATAAACCGTTTAAGCAAATTTTAAATTCTAAATTTTTAGTAATCACACGTTAAATAACTTAAACGACATTATATTAAAAAAAAATATACTTTTATACTTCGAATTCCTTTTTAGAATTCCATTAGAGTGGGTCAATTATTTTCACTCGATGGGTTCATCGCGATTCTGTTACTATTGGCAATCATTTTCGAGCCTGCCAAAATTTCGATGAAGATATTTTCATGATATTTTCCATAATCTCATTCAAATGCAAAAAAAAAAAATATTGAAAATGTGTATACCGGGGTTTTTTGGGTCGGGAAATCCATTTTTCACATTCATTTTTATTTCTAACAGCCGACAGGGGGCTGTCGTAGGCTGTGGGTAGTAGTAAAAATATGGGCGGAGTCGCCAATTCAAAAATCGCCTAAATTAAAAAGCGCCAAAATCAAAAATCGTTAAAACTGAAAATCGAGAAAAATAAAAATCGTCAAAAAGTCTTCAAAATCAAAAAAAAAAAAAAAACGGACAAAAACAAAAATCGCTAAAACAAAAATCGCCAAAATAAAAAATCGCTAAAATGAAAAATTGCCAAATGAATAGTTAAGTGTTGCCAGATTTAATTTGGAAAATCCATGTTCTTCTCATGGGCAGCTATATGTACCTTGCCCCAGAGTAGGAACGTTGAAAAATTTGACAATTGTTACACCGAATGAAAAGACAAAAAATTTTGTTTTTCAGCAAGCATTGACAAGATAAACTAAATTTGGTCTTCAAAAGATTTGTTAAAGTTAATCCCACAAAATTTGTCAATCGCTCTTAAAAAAGATGGATAGTACTACTGCGGGGTTCTAAAGACGTCAATTAGGTCGTAAGAGCTAACGAATCATGGATGAGTCCGAAAAGAGAAACAGTGAGCTATATGACTTTTTCAAGGCTAGCAAAAAAAGCAAGAAAAGTTGGTCCTCGAAGAATTTTCGTGCATTTTTGTGGATTTATTTGCACTCTTTTGGGGAAAATTGACGAAATTAGTCCACACATCGACGAATCTTTGACTTTCCTATATTTAAAATAACCCAAAATATTCAGCGCTGAAAATTATGTGCGGTACCGATATAAGACCTATCTCGATTTCATTCAATTTAAGTCAAAAATTTCGTTTTTTATATTTGTTCATTCAAAGAGTTAAAAATAAATATAAATGCGAAAAATGGATTTCCTGACCAAAAAACCCCGGTATACATATTTTCAATAATTTTTTTACATTTGAATGAGATTATGGAAAATATGAAAATATCTGCATCGAAATTTTGGCAGGCTCGAAAATGACTTTAGAGGTATGGTTCCTTGGGCAAATATACTTGTTATGGCCCATAGTACCAGAATCGGGATGAACCCATGGAGATTTTTTTGGCCCATACAATTTGGCCCACCCGTATATACATACATATATAAAACAAAATCGGGTTAGTTACACCATTTATAACTCAGTAACAGCTGGACCGATTTTGATGGTTTTTGATTCGCCTTCGCCCCGAATACTAGAATAACTATTAAAATATCTGAAGAATTCACGGAAAGAAAATAAGTGGGCGTGTCACCGTCCTAACAAAGTTAATTTCCAATATCCTATATCTTGAATAATATTACAGGATTAGTGTGTATGTATTATATAAAGAGGTATTTGAAGTACTGCGACCAGTGATATATTGTACTGCCTCTGCTAATAGGTTGACCCTATAAAATCTCATCCAACCATGAAGCCTTCAGGAATTCGAGGATATTGGTTGGTTCTAGTAGTTTTAGTAGTAGGGATAGTAACAATAGTTTGTATGATTTCACAGGTTTCTAGTGTGAGTAGTCTTGCTGAAATTGCGAGATATCGGATCAGTAGGCGTGGCACCTGCCATACAAAGTAAATATTCAATATTACATCTCTCAAGTACTATGGCAGGTAGAGTTTTGCAAATTTGTGTGAGTCATCTGTTACTAATAAAAGTAGCCGTGGCGAAAATGGGCGGAATCGGTGAATATCTCGAATAGTACAAAAGGGAGAGTTACGATATTTTGTGTGATTTCTGTACCACTCAAGTGCTTTATTACCAAAGCTACGTGGACTCATTGTGTTGGCTTATGAAAACTACTATAGATTTCCGTATATATAGAAAGAATTGTAAAAATTCATTTGTTCTTTTACCATATTTGTATATTGCTTGCCATATCAGGCATTTTCCTAGAACTTTCGTCTGCTTTTGGGTCCTTAACTTATCTTCGATACTTCCTCGAGCATTAACAACATACAAATTTTCAACCGAACGCTGCGAAAAATCTACATACGATTTGTCGTCCATTATGTAGTAGGAATTCTTTTATTATAAAACGTGATTTCAATGTCCGTGCTCTGTTTTTGGACTCTAAATTATTTGCAGCGTTTCTGTCTGGAAAATTTTGAACTTTGTATGTTTTCAAACCTACATTATCTTCAACTTTCCGCACCAAACAGTCCGAGCACTGACTTAACCGGGCTGCTTTTCTACCGAAAAGCTTTCTATATTCTGGACCTTAAAAACATTATGTGGACTTCTGTTTCTTCCTGAAACAAATTTCTTATCAATGGCCAAATTCTCCTGATAATTGAAACAGTTTGACGATAGAACTTCGATTCTTGAACCAACTTTTTATAGGACCAAGTTGGATTTTGTTGAAAATATTTAATAATTTTAGCACCTACTTCTATTTCATCACTCACTTTAAACGATGAACAAATGAACAGAGTTGCCATTAAACATAAGAGCTGATATATTTTCAAAGTTAAGTTGATGAAGAAAAAAATTGAAATAATGCTTGCGAAAAAGTTAAGAGCAAGACGTTTGTTAAGATTTTTTTGATTTCACTCCTTATGTACACAAATGTTTAATTAAAATTGAGATATAAACTTCAATTTCTTTTGCATATCTGTCATGTTTTATACCACAGCCGATTTTCAATTATTCCGGTCATTATAAATTACCAGAATAATAATAGTTATTCACAGTAAACAACTTTATTATTGCATACCGAAGGTCGTTATTTCAAAATGTTTTACACTTCATCTGGTAATGTTAATTAAATGATATCTATAATACTAATAGGCAAGGCGATTTCTTGTGACCGATGTAAGTTTCACAGTTTTACCCCGATTTTGATAAAAAGTTTATCATTTGAAAGGCATTTCTTTTTCGCTGTTACCCAGATTTACAGATTTTCATCGTCTGGCATATTTTTTTGGAGTTATGATCGTTTAAATTTGCTACTAACAAATACCTAAAATTATACAATGCTATGTGTGTGTTTATTAAATTTGTGAATGTGTTTGTATTAATGTGTTGAGTTTGTTTTCATTTAAAATGAGTTGAATTGTGAAGCATACCATTAGGGTCTTTAATAAATGAAAAAATAAAATTTCCTAGAATTTGCACTCGAAAATCGAGTGCTGGAATCTGCTAGTTATTATTAAACAATTTTAAACAATTTTTTCCGCTAGTTGAAAAGAAGTCGTTTTTTATATGGAGGTGTAGTAGGTATGTCTAGATAGCGTGGTTCATCCTCATTTGGACAATGTTTTTATTATTTATATTTTTGTCTCTTTATTATTAACTTTATTTTTTTAAAACAAAACTAGGTTACTTAAGCCAATTCTCATTTATAATTAATAATAATAGCTCAGTAAGTGCTAGACTATCACACAAAGATCGAGTTCCGTATTCGATAAAATGCCAAAGAATTTTTTTCAAAGTGATAGCTAAAAAAGAATTTAAAAAAATTAAAAAAAAAAAACGAAATATGAAGAACCAAAATTATCATCAGTGTGAATTTCTAAAAATAACTACATCCGGCAAAGAAGTTGTGATTATTTATTTATAGATTGGCAATGGCTGTTTTTGTTTGGCTCTAATATATGTGGCCATAAAACACTTTCGATTCATTATTGAAATGAAATTATTTTCCATGTAATCCAGATTGTTTCTAAAATAATTTTCTAAAATGTTTTTTTTTTATTGGTATCACACCACTTCATTTAACTTTGTACATTTTATAAGATGGACAGTCTTAACTACACACAGTCACAGTTACAGTCACAGACCTACAAATAGAACAAAAGAGAACATACCAAGAAAAACGTATAAACTAAAGACGTTTAGAAATTTTTGGAATAAAATTAACATACATACATTTATACATACATACGAGTAACCAACCATATTCAGAACCATTGACTGACACTGATTAAGAAGAGTTTTGTTAAAGATTATTTTTGTTAGGTTTTTGTCTTGGTATTTGTTTTAGTTTTTGATTTTCTTTTTTTTTACGTTTAACATAGTTTTAGAAATACGAGAGAGAGAGAGAGAGAATGAGAGCAAAAAGTTTATTATTTATTTAGACATATTTATGTGTGTGTAGGAGTATTTTACTAAAGATTCACATTGTTTAACATTTAAAATCATTTTGAAGTTGTTCAGTTTTTTAACACTAACCTAACTTTTGTTTTTTGTTTTTTTTTTTTTAAATCAATATATTTGTGTATTCTTTGCAATAATTAGTCTTTTAAATCTTTTAAATTAAATTTCTTTTAATTTCATTCAACTACATTTTAAAATTTATATTTATTCTCATACATAACAATGGACATTATTATTTAATATTTCTTTTCTTGTTTTTAAATTTCATAACTATTTACATATTCTAACTACTATACACTATGTTGTTTTTGTTTGTTTATTTTCTAAGTAACAAGGACTTTAACTTGTTCAGGTCCTTTTGTTTGTCGAATGAAATCCCATAAAATCATTGTTTTCAAACGTCAGATTTTATGTTTTTCTTCAAATAATAATAACAATAATTATATTGTTTATATATACATACTTAAGTCTTCATAAAAATCTTGTAAATATGCAATAAGTTGTGGAAAGGATGGTCGTTGTTTGGGGTCTACCAGCCAACAGCAAGACATAACTGTATAACTGAAAGAAAATAAATTAAGCAGGAGAGATAAAAAGTTAAAAATTATGATTTCGTAAAGTTTTGTAATTATTATAAAAATAATGTAATAATAATGAAAGTCTAATTAGAAAAAAAAGTACAGTAAACCGTAATTCAAGGAATGTTGCAGCATAATTTTATACATAGCTACAATTAATCATCAAAGGGAAACATAATTATTTAAGGATTTTTTTTTTAAATATTGTTCATATAGAAAATAGTCGTAAAAGTAATTTCTTTTGGTTTAATCAAAAGCAAAAAAAAAGTCTAACAAAACTTACGTAAGAATATGAAATTAACAGAGCTGTTTAATTTCATTTACGACAGGGGCAATTTTCCACAAGATTAACTTAAATCAAGCTTTATAATCATTCCCAAGAAAAACCGCGCAAAACATGGCAATTATAGACTTATTAGCCTAATGAGTAACGCCCTCAAAATATTCCTCATAATAATTCACTCCAGATTATATGGCACGGGCACCCCCGAAGCATTTTTATTTATACAGGTACTGGTTCAGAAATGCCAAAATGTACAGAGGAATGTTTTATTATGCTTTATTGATTACGTAAAAACGTTTGAGACTTTGCAGCATGATAAACTGATGTAAATTCTTAATTCTATTAGAAGCCTGTATTGGCAAAAGTTATTATCAACGGAACGCTGACAAAAAGTATCGAAATTTCCAGAGGAGTCAGACAAGACTCCTTTAGTATTTAATATCTATTTCGAAAAAAATCTTTCAGGAATCTATCAGCAACATCCGAAAAGGCATACATTTAAACGCCGTGTTCCTCCAAAACATTAGACTGTACCTTACTGGCTGATAGTATGTCTGAACTCCAAGATCTAGTAGAAAAACTGACTGTGCACAGTGAAACATACGACCTGAAGAGTAATATACGGAAAACAAAATATATCATTGTGAGTAGAAAAACTAGTCACAACCTCCTTAAAGATAAAAAACAGTGGGATATAAGATGCCGTATAGAAATGGCAAGAGAAGTTTTTTTTTAATTATAAAAAAAGCTATTACCAGCCATTACATTAATCTTGAAACGAAGGTACGATTCGTTAAGACCTATTTATGGTCCGTTCTGCCATATGCAATGGAGATGTGGACCATAAAGACAGTAGATATAAATAAGCTGGAAGCCATCGAAATGCGTATTTATCGATGGGTTCTCAAAATACCAAGGAACCACTCCATAACGAACAGCGAAGTACTGAGAAAAATACACCGCAATAGAGAGCTCTTAAACACTATAAAAAACGAAAGACTTCATATTTGGGCCACATTATGCGGAACGCAAAATATAAGCCGTTACAAATAATTACGCGAGCAAATATTGAAGGAAGGCTTTAAGGGGGTAAGGATTAAAAAGCATTTTTTTGATTTTTTTTTTCTGAACGTACAACATGTTGAGAGTTTTGTCTCAAAATTTCAATTAAATTGGAGCAAAACCAACGAAGATACAGCTTTTGAAAAAACTGGCCTCATGCGGTATATCGTATATAAATCAGTTTTTAAAAAACTTTAAATCGATTTTCTCGCAGACAAATGTTTGAAGGCCGTGAACATCATAACAAAAAAATAAATTTGATCGATTGTTTTGAAATTGTATGCACTATTTCTACACTTAAATCACCAGGTAACCATGAAGATTTTTTTTAAAACAATTTCTCCCATTTTTTAACAACAAATCCACCGAAATTTTATAGCAAAAATCGTGTTTTCACTACAAAATGCGACAAAAAAAAAAAAAATAAATAAAAATAAAAAAAAAAAATCTTCGTGATTACCTCGGGAAACATATCACCTTTTCAATGCATTTAGATTTTTTTATTTCACATGATCCGATAACGAGTTATGATTTTCAGCGCACAACAACTTTTTTTCGAGGCTACTCCGGGGATTCGCTGTCACGGACTTACCAGGTATACAGGTATAAAGTGAGCGTTTTATTGTGAAAAAATAAAACTCTAGTTTTGAATGGGAAAGTTAAAAACATTTTACTCGAAGTATTTGCCACTGCTTTCTACCCATTTTGACCGACTTGCTGGCAATTTGTGGATACCACGCCAATAGAAAAGTTCGCCTTTTGAAGCAAACCAATCAGACACCCAATTTACGACTTCTTCGTAGGAATCGAAGTGTTGCTCAGCCAATGCCTGTCCCATCGAATGAAAACAAATGGTAGTCGGAAGGAGCCAAGTCTGGTGAATACGGCGGGTGGGGTAGCAGCTTCCATCCAAGTGCTTTGATTGCATCCTCAACCGGTGTTGCTTTGTGCGCAGGTGCATTGTCATGGAGCAAAATTACCTTGCCGTGTCTTCTGGCCCATCCTGGTCGTTTTTTGATTAATGCATGGTTCGAATTGATCATTTGTTGTCGGTAGCGAACATTATTAATGGTTTTACCAGGTTTTAGGAGCTTGTGGTACACCACACCCTTCTGGTCCCACCAGACACACAACATTATCTTCTTGCCGAATAGATCTGTTTTTGCAGTCGACGTTTATAGTTGTCCTGGATTAACCGATGATTTTTTCCATTTAGGTTGTGTAAAATAAATCAATTTTTTATCGCCAGTAACAATTCGATGCAAAACTGATTTTCTTTCGTGTCTTTGACGCAAAATTTCATTAGTGTTTTTCGGTTTACCATCTGCCTTTCATTCAATTCATGTGGCATCCATTTTCCTCATTTTCGGATCTTTCCCATAGCTTTTAAATGGTCAGAAATTGTTTCCTTTGCAACATTTAACATTTCTGCCATTTGCTTTTGACACATAGTATCATCTTCATCCAACATTGCTTGCGATTCAGCGTCTTCAAACTTTTTTGGTGGTCCTCCAAGTTCATAATTTTTCACATCAAAATCATAATCTCTGAACCATTTAAACCATCTTTTCCATGTTGCTTCTGATAGAGAATGATCAGCATATGCCTCGACAATCATTCGAGAGACTCTGCAGAATTTTTCTTCAAATGAAAACAAAAAATTAATGCTTTCCGCAAATCATGATTTTTTGGTACAAAATTCGACATTTCTAACACGACGAAAAAATGTCATAGCAACGAAACAAAAAAAAAAAAAAAATTAAGGTTCGTTCACAACAAATGTTCCCTACGGAGACATTTGTATCTTGACGCTCACTTCATACCGGTAGATGTAATATTTATTAAAATTTTTAGTAGAAAATTTTTTCAAAGATATTTCAAATGATATTTCAACATTATTCCGATCTTTAAAAAAAATTATGAATACTCCTTTTATTCGCCTTTAAAAACCCCCTCCCCCCCCCCACCCCTTTAACATGGCTTAATAATATAAAGGTGTGGATTATATTCCTACATGTAGAGAATCTCCTGGGTGAGGCGAGAAATAGAGACGCTTTTGCAGGGATTTTAAAAAATTAATGAAATTATTATTTTCGCTCGGAAACAAATAGGCAAGTAAAACTGAGGAAATAGCACAAAAATATATAAATATTTTCTTAAATAGCACAAGAATTTGAACCTTTAATGTTGTAGGCTGTATTAAAAAAAACCAAACCGTTATTTTAATAAAAAAAAAAATCCGAAGGCGGATCTCTAATTTCACGATATGATGGTGTTGACAGATCGGAGAGTGAAAGTGCGCAAGAATGTTGTAATTATAGGAATTTCGTATGACTCTGTGATTTCAATTTTAAGTGATTAATTGGATTTAGATAGTTGTGCGAAAGAAAGATAAGATCCCCGTTTTTTCACAATTGATCATAAAATAAGTCATCTGATAATTTCAAAGAAGGAAGGAATAAAATATGGATAATACTGGATAAAACTTGGATCCATTACAACATTCCGTAAACCAAGCAGCAATCTAAACAATAGGTTTCGCTGGGTGAACCGGCCACGAAGAATGCCGAGGTGGTTTTATCGGCCAACAAGGTCATGGCGATAGTTTTTTGGGATTTATTTTTACCTTCAAGAGCAAAAGACGTTGGATGGATTCAACGACAATTTAAAAAAAAGCGACCGAATTTGACCAAGAAGACAACAATTTCATATTAAAATAATGCAGGGGTGTAAAGTTGCCAAAGTTCCTTGAGTTGGGCTACGAATTGCTACCTCACTCTATATCCAAACTTAAAGAAATGGATCGGCAAAAAGATTTAGCTTCAACGATGATGTCATTAATCCAACAAATTCCTGGTTTGAGATCCTTGAGAAATTCCAATTCTTTGAAGGGGAAACAATTTGAGAAACGTTGGGCAATGTGTATTTAGCTATAAAGAGACTACGAGGGCGGTCCCAGAACAACCCAATCTGAACACAAAACACAACAATTTTTGGGAAAAAATATTCTTTATTTAAAAACGTTACCTCAACATAACCAACATATTCAATTAGCTCCTTAGAATAGCCATCAACCGCCGAATCTAACTCTTCGTTGTTGGCAAATCTTTTACCACCGAAACCTTTTTCCAAGTTTGGAAATAGAAAATAAGTGCAATAGAGGTTGGATGAACCGGTACATTGCCTTGATGAAACAACTTCGTTCTTCGTTTTTCCTTAATTTGATGACTTAAACTCTGCACTAAGTCAGCATAACAGTCACCGTTGCACAGTGGCGCCATTTGAGTTTTTTCGTTGCAAAAATCATATCTTTTGAACCGAATAACATAATTGAACAGTTTAAACAGCATATGATAGATAACTGTTCAGCCTATGAAATCAGCGTTTGGAAAGGGTGCTACGCTTTGTAGGGGCCTACTTATGGGTTATGAAAGTTAAAATTTGTAGAAAAATCAATTTTATGGTAACTAAAAAAAATTATTTTTACATTTTTAAATTGTTTTTATTTTTTTTCTTTAAGGTTTTATGTTTTAAATTATTACCCAACAAATTAAAAAAAAATTACTTCTTTTTTAATTTTATTTTTTCAATCTTCTGTAAAATATTCATCACAATTCGTAAGAGAAGGTATATCTAAAAAACTAATCATTTCTAAACTATAATTATTTTCTAACTCTATTCGTGACTTCACATGCCGCAGGGAAGAAATAAGTGGATCGGAAGATGCTGCCAACGTGTTGAGAGGTCCTCATTTTGCTTTACCCTTGATGCTTTGAATGTGTTCTGCAATCTATATTTTTTATAAAATTTGTTAAGAGACTCCTGTGCTTCTTCAGAAAGCTCTCCAATTGGCAAAGACTGGTACTCAATTATATCTTTGCCATGCGCCAATATTTTATGGACGGTCGGGGTCAACTTCTTCTGTGGATACATTTCTGCTAAAGAGATGCAGTTTTCGATGCATATTCTCCATATTTTGTAGAATTGACATTTTCTTTGCAGTTTAAAACATTCAAGATCGTTCCCAATCTTTTCACGATTTGATTGTCAATTATAGTGATTCTAGTTACTGCCTCATCATTTTCAAAAAATCTCCTAGAAGTGTTTCCATCGTTTGAGTTACCGTATCCGTGCTTGGGACAGTCTACTTTTAGCCCAACTTAATTAAAAAAAGCATCCTGTATTTGCTTCTTTCTGATCTTTTCCTTATGCTTTATTGATGTATTTTCATCGAAGTTGTCCTCCTCTTGTGGTAGGGTATACGCCAGTTTTAGCAAGAACTCCATACACCTTAGCCTTGCGTGCAATGGTGACATTCCATATTCGTAATTCTCCTCGTTTGTAGAATTGTTTAAATTACCAAAGTTCTTCTGACTCTTTTTGCAAATCGGGCATGACAATGTTGAGGTTGTTCCTGTCAGTTCATTTACGACTTTTCTGTCAACCATGGTCAGGTGGAACTCGTAATTGCATTCAATATATTTTCCTTCTCCAATTTGCAGCTTTGTAGGCTTAATCTTGCTTATTTGTTCTTCAATGTCCTTCACCGTGGTCCTCATGAGTTCTGCCGATTCCCTTGCAAACTGAAACATTATTGGTCGGCAATAATGCACTGATGACGGACGTGGATTTTTCCAGTGTAGGGAGACATCAGATTTTAGCCGCAAAGGAACAACAGATGCCATAAACATATTTCCGTCCGATATTGTAGCGTCATCGGAAGATATCCTTTGCTTATAAACGCTTTGTCCGGATGATCCATCGCAGCCCCATTTGCTGATCAATGTCAGTTTCTCAGGAAGAATTTTCACCTCATTTTCAGGAAGACTCTCCAACAACCATTTTGCTATATGGCCCATGAGATCCTGCAGATTGGCTTTCACAGAGACTTCCGTAAACTCCGTATGCAGTGGTCGTGAATTTATTTTGGCTTGCGTAATATGCTTGTATCCTGGTAAAACGTCAGCCCCGTGTCGCATCAAGGATACCCGTAATATCTCATATTTTTCTTTGGAAAGTTGTAAGTCCATAAACAAGGACAAGGCTTCTTCGGAACCATACTTTTTAATGTGTGCGTTTGTGGGCGTGGGAATGCTTTCCTTAATCCTTTTTAGTCGCAGTGGGCTTGCATCAGCAACAGATTTTGTAATCTGCGACCTAACTCTTTCACTATCCTTTGTATATTTAATAGACAGCGCGTCCGATAAATGCTTCATGGTCAAGTTAATGGTGGCATCGGCAAGTTTCATCTTTCTTGTGAAAATTGAACACTCCTCAATACTTTTTTTTTGGCCTTCCTTTTGCTCCTCTGGTTGATGTGGTGGGTTTATTTACTGCCAATATATCCAGGATGGTGTCTTCATTAAGCCAGTCCTCGTATTTGGAGTTGAAGTTCTGAATGGTTCGATTAGATTTCACCCATTTTGCCTTAATATTTGCATATATCAGATAAAAATTATTTTTTATAATTTCGCTTCTCTCAATATTTCCGTATAAGCTATTAAGTTCTTCTAAAGCAGCTTCCGTGAAAAACTTTGGTGTGGTTGACCTTCTAAACAGTTCGAATAATTTTAAATTGTTTAACGCCATGGTTTCAGTACTTGTTGCGCCAACTTTCAGTCGTAGACTAATCCAGGCATTATGCTTATTTTGCAATATATAGGCTTATGCTACCATGCCTAAAAATTTACCTGTTCCCTGCATACATATGGATTTAGGCTGAATTATGCAATTTTGATATTATGCTCGTGTCTAAATAAGATTTGTGCCTACCTGGAGGGACCATAAGTCAATATTGTTCTTGACCATTTGTACTCCAAAGTAATTTTTAAGTGAGGTGCGTACCTACGAATTTCAATGAGTAGTTTTTTGTGCATCCTGTGTCTGTAACAGAATATTGGGAGTAGACTTTGGCAGAGGCTCACAGGTAGACAACCGACTTAAAATGCAATTTTCAAACTATTAGATCAAACTACTGTCAGTCAAAACATGTAAGGGATGCACGCCATACAATTTCTGCAACCATGTCTTTTTAACCTTTTTTACCCCTAGAAGCCAAACGGGCACGTACGGGCAGATAAAACCTTTTGAATTATGTAAAAAAATAATCAAAGAACATGTTTTGCAAATATTGCAAATATAGAAAAATATAAATTTTTTTTATTTTCCGTCAAAGTTGAAAAATAGTAAAAAAAAACGGATAGTTTTTAAATAGTGATTTACCAGGAGAAACACAAAGCAAAAGTTAATTTTTTTTTATCATTATACATTTAATAAATACATCAATCAATACAAACAAAAAATAAGGCGATTCGTTACCTATTTTTCGTGATATTACACCTGAAATCGCAACAAATTGACTAAAAATTGTGTGTTTTTTTGAAAACCGAAAGTCGGTCAACAACAGTTATATCTTCTAAACTAAAAATGTGATATTATTAAGAGTAGCATATTTGAAATCGTTGAAAAGTTTCCTATAACATGGGTTTATTCAAAACTTCGTCGGCGCACATGAAAATTTTGATTTTTGCAACATCGTTTGCTCTACGGGCGCTACTGTGCGTTGATTGTTTTCCTTTTTTTAAGATACAATTAAATTATACAACGAGCATCCTAAAAACTAGAAGCCATAAACTTGCTGCAGATGGAACTGTCTTCGCCTTCTTCGGACACGATTCTACCATTTTAGTCCAGGTGTGAATTGTTTATTACGAAACGACGAAAAAATTCGACTTTACTTCGGTGAAACATCGCCAAACACTTTATTGAAACATTTTCACTACGCTGTTTTTGTTCTATTCTGAGCAAATGCGGCACCCATCTTGCAGTCGGTTTTGTCATCTCCAAATTTTGGAATGCCTATCACTTCAGCTAGCACACGTACATTCAGGCGGCCATCATCCAATACCATTTTGTGGATTTTCTTAATCATTTCGGGCATGTTTGTACGTCCTCGTTTAAACTCTGCCACACAAAACTTGGTGGTCGTAAACAAAAGAGCAGACTCCCACAGAGCAGAATCTAGCTCGCCTATAATAATGGTTGGACTGAGACCTTGCAAGCGAGAGTATTGAATTACAGAATGGCTTAAAAAAAATACTAAACAACGTGGTGCCTTATGTTTTATAAAGTTGCCACTTTTCGCCAAAACTATTATTTTCAAACTACTGCTGCCATCTATACGTCAGGTAGGTTTGTTTTGGAAGCGCGCTCAGATGTTGAGAATCACATTTTTTTTGCCAAAAAGTCACGGATTTATTGATCTGCCCATTTACCTCTGAGATACAATATCATCTTTTATGCATTGGCTAAGCTAGACTAAATGAAGAAATCGTTATTTTTCTTTACACACTTTTTTTCAATAAGCGAAATTTATACATTTGCGTTTTGAACCTGTGTCATTTCCCGCAATTAAAATTTATGTTCGATCCAAATTTAAAAATAACTTTTATTTCTACTTGAAAAATTAAAAATCAAAATTTTAAAAAGCCAAGCATTTCCTGAAATTTAATTTTAAATACTTTTTTTTTGTTTATAACTTTGAAAAAACCTGTTATCGGTCCCTGGTTAAGCATGTGTGTGCATGTTATTTATGCATTTAGACAGGTCTTGCAAAGAAAACCTATTAAAAATGTATCTCTTATTATTTCTTCCTCGATCGGTGGGTTTCACAACTCCCTTGTTACAATTTATTTATTTTTCATTACCAAAAAGAAACTTAACATCTGATACGAATTTAATAAACCTAAAGTCTTCTGAGTTCCAAAGGCGATTCCATGACTGATTTAAATTGAATTTTATAAAATGCAAACTAAATTATATTGAAATTGAAAATACAAAATATTGTTTTGTTTACTTACAATTCATCTGGACAATTAATTGGTTGCGATAAACGAAAACCATCAGCCAGATAAGGTGTCAATTCAAAAATGTCCACCTCCTCAAAGGGTGTCATGGCCAATGTGGCTAATTCCCAAAATAAAACACCCAAACTCCAAACATCCGAATGTTGATTGTAGAAATTCTTCTGCTGCAATGACTCCAAGGCCATCCATTTTAGAGGACGATTTTCATTATCACACAAACAGTGATAATCGTCGGGAAAGAGATCGCGTGACAAGGCATTATCACAGATTTTAACATATGCATCAGAATCCAAACTAAAAGAGAAAATAAGTAAACAATTTTTAAAATTTTTCAGTTGTTTGTTTCCATTGCAATTTTCAATCCAGGAATAATTAAAATTTGTTGTTCCCTTTAAACCAAAATTAATACAATTTATAGTCCGGCTTATTAGAAATGAGATCTCTCAAAACTTACTAGCAATTCCTGGTGGCTATATCTTTGTGTATTATCCCCACCGAGTGCAAATGAGCCAGACCTTTAGTAACATGTAAACCAAACTCCACCAGCTGTCTGGTATTTAGAGATGCATTCATTTCACGTGATTTTTGCAAGAAACTTGAAAAAAAAAACAACGAAATTTAATATTCGATAAAATAAAAAAAAACAATATTTGGACTTACATCTTTAAATTTCCTTTCGTAGGATAAGGATAAGCTATTTCCGGTGGTCCTGGCAATTCAGTATTGGCCAACATAGGCGCCATTATATTCTGATGGCCGACACCTATTAACATGGAGGCATCTTGTAATAAACAGGCCACTTGTGTCAAAGAAGCTCCATCCACAACCGTTTTTATGAGAACATCACAGGAGTCACCTAGTTTACCGGCATATATACGTCCATAGGTTCCCTCCTTGACCAACTGTTCACATTCTAAAGTACCCGGTTGAACATTTGGTATACGACGCATTTTCTCTTTCGGTTCCCCATTGCTACCATTGCCCGTGCTGGCCCCTCCAAAAATACTACCATTTCCACGACTAGACTTGGGAGTAGACATGCTATAAACCTTTAGAATTATGAAAAAAACATAATTTAGTTTAATCAATATCAATCCTCTAAATAATAACAATAATAATAAAATGCAAAACCACATGTTTGCCGTCGAAATATAATTGCTGGTTTTTATTAGCCACAATAATCTGAATAGCGTGCGCTTTCATTTTTACCCTTGACATTTAATTTGATTTCTGTTGAAGAGTTAATCTCCATAATAAATGTATGTGTGACATGCGGCAGAACTAACCAACCAACTAACAGCATAAAATGAAGATCAACTCTATAAAACAGACTCAAAACAAACCACTTCAACAAAATATATTAACTCATAAATCTTTCTGGTCAGTGCTTTTTGTTTTTTTTTGTTATGTTTGTTGCCCATAACCAAAAGGTATGAGTAGGGATCACACACATACACACACACACATAGAAACCAGCCGCCATTTAAGCAAAACAATACAATTCAAGCCATTCATAATAAAAATTGTTTGGTTGTTGTAGTAAATGTTAAACGGAAACAATAAAAACTACCAAAAGGATATAGCCCAGCGATTACAATAACGGTACAAAGGATGACTGACGATGATAATGATGTTGTTAGCGATGACGATGACGATGGCGATGGTGTTGGCGACCAACAAAAGCATATATTTGTGTCAGATACCATCATCATCAACATCATCATCATCATCGCCGGCTCTACAATAATAAATATTTTTAACGCCATCGTTTCATTTAGCAAAAGTCCTCATTGTTGAAGCTGTTGCTGCTGCTGTAGCTGTTGCCCCAGTCGTTGTCGGTTCTCTTAAACAGTTGTCGCATTTTTAAACGATTATTCGAGTACACGACCACAAAAATGGACAATTTATTTGTGTTGTGCCACAAATTGCTTAACATTCCCGCCTGTTGTGTTGACTTTGGTTGATACATAATAATAACAATTGCTTAAAGACAACCAACCAGTCAGCCAGTTGCTCAGTCCGTCCAATCAACCAGCCAGTCAGCCAGCTAAATTGCCAGCAATATCAACAGCAGCAGCATCAGGACAATAACATTGAAATCAATTGTTGTTGTTGTTGAACGTTCAGACAAAAACGTACAAAGAATGAAAATAGAGCACGAAATGAAGACAATGTCGTAATGACCAAAAAACGTAGAAAAAAAAGAATGGAGAAAAAATGGATGAACCAACAGCAACTACTCGTACACAACTAGTTTGTGCAGCACCCAACTACAAAGTGAGACAAAAAAAAAAAAAAAACAAAAAAAATAAAAAATAATAACAATAACAGCAACTACTCTCATAAAAGAGGCCTGTAAGCCATACGTTTGTCAAAGATAACTATTATTGTAAGAGGGCTGTCCGATAAATTTTAAACTTGATCGATATTTTTTACTAGTTCGAATAAATAAAATATTATTCGAGTAAATCGAAAAAATTACAACTTTTTAGCCACAACATTTAAAGAAAATAAACATTAATATTTAATATTCCAGAACACTGAACCGACACACTGTGGCTGAAATTTTGATTTCATTGGCCAAAAGTCTAATTTTTTTGTCACCGATTTTAAAAATTTTAACGCCATTTTGTAGCTAATATATCCAGATTAAGGTGGCCAAAAATTTTTTTTAAGCTATTGCTGATTGTGGGCATGGCTGCTGTCAAACTCAACTGTTTTTTTTTTAATATCAGAAAAATGTGAGTTTTTTGTTTTTTATCAAAAATAGATGGTAACTTCTCGCAAGTTATCATCGATAATGACCTGCGATCTTTTTTACAAGGTTGGTAGGATTGCAACCTTTAGTTGTTGTAAGCGGTCACAACCCTAATATTTATTAAATATATAATATTAATAGGCTAGGCGGTTTCTTGTGACCGATGTTTTGTTCTACCGTTTTATTCCGATTTTGGTCGAACTTATATTATTTGAAAGGTATTTATTTTCAGCCGTTTTGCAGATTTACAGATTTTTAATTTTTTTCCTTTATTTTGAGTAAATTGCATTTAAAGTTGCTACTAACACATACATAAAATTATATAATGCTATGTGCGTGTTTATTAAATTTGCTAATGTGTTTTCTGTGAATTGGCTATAATTGATTAGCATAACTTTAGGGTCTTCATTTTATTGAAAAAATTAAATTTCCTGGAATTTGCACTCGAATCTCGAGGGCTGGAATCTGCTAGTATTTATTAAACTACTATATTTGAGTCACATTTCAACTTTAGTGGAATAGAACTTCTAGGGAACGAAAGGGAACAAAAAACGTATACTATCCGCAGAAAGGTGAAAATGTCCTCTTTAACGCTATAAATACTTTTGCACCCGCCACGAACCGCCGGTAGCACACTTTTTTCATTTCAATGAAATTACTCAAAAAAATTTCAAAGTACGGTAATTTAAACAGCCCCATAAGTACTCGTACACAATGGTGTGTTCAATGTGTGCTTTAGGTATTTTATGGCTTATAATAGTCATTATTTGTTCTATTACCAGTTATGATATCTGCTTACAAAATACACTACCCTTTAGATATATTTGCAAGTAAAAATGTCAATACACAGAAGATGTGATTCATTTCTAACCTGGGTTTCTTTTTTATCATACCTTTTTTACACCTTTTTATTTTACCTAACAATGCACTAATGCAAGTAGTAAAGAAAACACATGAAGGTAATTCATTTGTATAGTGGGTTTTTTTTATATGTTATTCTAGGTAGTGATGCACTATTGTCATTTTCTTACCTTTTTTTTACCTAGTATGATGACTTATGAGAAGACTTATAAGAAAGTGACATTTGAATACAAACTCAATTGTTAAAATATATAACAGTCGCAAATAAAAATATTTAGAAAAATATGGAGAGCTTCAGTTATAAAGAACTGGCGGAAGAGTATTTTTTAGAAACAAAAACCAAGAAGATGTTGTTAGTTACGTTAAAATAAAAATAAACTTAAATTCGTGTAGCACCGAAATACAGGAGCAATTATCTAATTTCGTCAAAGCACTAAAGAAACGCTACAAGGAAGTTAACTACAGTAAACAAAATTTTTGTATAAAAAGTGCAAATTGGTTAGAAGGCCAACTTACTGTCCCTGCAGAAATAGCAAAGCAAGATAGATCTAAGAGGCGGAAAATTAAAGATCTTAACAATGAAATTGGATGCACAAATATAAAATAATCTTTCCAACATCAATTACGATTACAGAAACAATTGACAAAAGTGGATATCATTGAAAAAGTTGTTAAAGCTAGTCCAGTGATAACAAAATGGATTCTTAAAAGTATACCAACTCCGAGCGATGCAAAACAGTACACAAATAAGAAGGCATTAGCATTGTTTCTGGATTTAAAATTAAAAAATTTTTCAGTAGTAATAGCAAAATTTCCAGTTGATTTTAAATTTTTTTTAGTGTAAAATTTTTTTTGAGTGCAAACATTAGAAAAATCCCATTATTACAAAAAATGCTTACAATTATTATTAAAATCAAAAAAAAAAAAAAGAAAAATTCAACTTTCCTTAAAAAATACTCAATCAATTTTAATAAAAAAAAAACTTACTCAAGTTCAACTAAATAACTATCCATTAAAAAAAATTACTAAAATACTTTGATCAGTTCAAAAGTTACAGAAGTTTGGCCAATGAAAAATGATTTTCGGCCATTGTGTGTTAATAGCCTTGGTCATATTAAGTTACCACTTTAAGAAGTCGTCAAGTGATGCTGAGCATCTCATTTCTATTTGGATTAATTCGAGGTGATGTTGATTCTGAGTTCCTGCGTGGTAAAATTAGCGTTTACGTTCCAACTAGACTAACTCGTAACTTCCAGCTATTCAATCTAAAATACTATAGATCTGTTATGTCAACAATGACTTCTTTCGCCGGATAAGTTAACGCATGGTTCCCACCACATTGCAATTATATGCGATCAAACCTCAGTTTAGTCGTAGAAATTAATTTGACACATGCAGTCAAAATTCTTAATAACTGCACCTGTGTCAACATATTTCGCTTTACTGGGAATATTCTTCTTCCCATCAGTTCGACAAATACCAACATTTGTCAACCAGTGCCATCTATGTATCACCAGCGTCTTCTATGTACCACTTATAGCAATTAACTGCAGGGGCTCTGCTAATATAAAAATATATGGTGATCCATTTCGAGGTTCCCTACTTTTTTAAAGAAAAAAAACACAGAAAGTTAAAATTTAATGGGGAATGTTTATTATCATTTGAAAGAGCATTCTTTGGCATTTATTTTTTGAAGATTATGTCTATCAAATGTAGGCCGCGGCTACGTCTCAGATGGTCCATGCGTTGAGTCCAATTTTCGATGACTCGTTCGAGCATTTCGACTGGTAACTGGCGAATGACACGCCTGATGTTTTGCTTCAAGGCCAGAATCGAAGCGGGATTGTCTGCATAAACTTTAGACCTTACATATCCCCACAGGAAAAAGTCTAACGGTGTGATATCATACGATCTTGGTGGCCAATCGACCGGCCCAAAACGTGAAATTATCTGCTCACCGAAGTGTTCTCTCAATAAATCCATTGATTGATGCGCTGTGTGGGAAGTGGCGCCGTCTTGTTGAACCCAAATGTCACCGAGATACCGAGCTTCAATTCCAGGCATCATACGTCAGTCCGAGTTGCTGCGAACGGCGCCGAATTGACTCTCCACGGTTTTCGTGTACACTCTCAGCTACGGCCGCTATATTTTCTTCACTGCGTGCTGGACGTGGTCTATTCGGTCGAATATTATCCAATAATGAATGCTGGGTCTCTAGATGGGTGATGGTTGACCGATTATGTTGACCATAAGTTGAGCGAAGTGCACGAAACACAGAACTTGAATTTTCGTAATAAAGTTGAACGATTTGTAAACGTTGTTCAGGCGTAAGTCTTTCCATGATGAAATGCCAAACAATACTAAACAAAAATAACATGACAGCCTGACACGACTCACACGTGATCTGTCAAAAAAGGCTATTGAAAAAAGTATCTCTACTTGGATCACCCGGTATATATTATTTCAACCGGTTAACTTTTAATTTTTAATTTTTCGTTTTTTATTTTTCAATTTTCATTTTTCGTTTTTCATTTCTCATTTTTTATTTTTCATTTTTAATTTTTTCGGTTTCATTTTCAGTTTTCATTTTTCATTTTTTATTATTCATTTTTTATTTTTTATTTTTAATTTTTTTTATTTTTCATTTTTTTTATTTTTCATTTTTCAATTTTTATTTTGCATTTTTATTTTTCTTTTATAATTTTTCATTTTGTACCTTTAATTTTTTATTTTTAATTTTTAATTTTTATTCATTTTTATTATTCATTTTTTATTTTTTATTTTTAATTTTTTTTATTTTTAATTTTTTTATTTTTCATTTTTCAATTTTCATTTTGCATTTTTATTTTTCTTTTATAATTTTTCATTTTGTACCTTTAATTTTTTATTTTTAATTTTTAATTTTTAATTTTTCGCTTTTCATTTTTTATTTTTAATTTTTTTATTGTTCATTTGTTATTTTTTATTTTGTATTTTTCATTTTACATTTTTCATTTTTTATTTTTCATTTTTCATTTTTCATTTTATATTGTTTATTTTTCAATTTTCATTTTCCATATTTTATTTTTCATTTTTCAATTTTCATTTTGCATTTTGCATTTTTTATTTTTCTTTTATAATTTTTTACTTTTAATTTTTTATTTTTAATTTTTCATTTTTCGTGTTTCATTTTTAATTTTTTATTTTTTATTTTTCATTTTTCATTTTTCAATTTTCATTTTCCATTTTTTATTTTTCTTTTCTAATTTTATTTTTTAATTTTTTATTTTTCTTTTTCATTTTTAATTTTTCGCTTTTCATTTTTTATTTTTCATTTTTCAATTTTCATTTTTCATTTTCCTTTTTTTATTTTTCTTTTCTAATTTTATTTTTTAATTTTAATTTTTCATTTTTCGTGTTGCTTTTTCATTTTTTATTTTTTATTTTTCATTTTTCATTTTTCATTTTTCATTTTTCATTTTTCATTTTTTATTTATCATTTTCCGTTTTTCATTTTTTATTTTTCATTTTTCATTTTTTATTTTTCATTTTTCATTTTTTATTTTTCATTTTTCATTTTTCAATATTTTGCATTTTTTATTATACCCTATACCACTATGTGGTCTGGGTATAATGACTTTGTGCTGCTGTTTGTAACAACCAAAAATATTTGACCTAGACCCATCATTAATTGTACCGATCGAATCAGAATCACTTTCTGAGTTGATTTAACAATGTCCGTCCGTCCGTCAGTGTGTCCATGTAAAGCTTGTAATCAAACTGCAGGTCGCAAATATGAATATATTTTGAAGAAGTTCGGTATATAAGCTTTTATCGGCCATGGGATAAACGCTATTGAAATTGGTGATAATCGGTCCATGTTCAGACCTAGCCCCCATACAAATTACCCCTATGAAATCGACATAAATTGCCATAAGATCCAAATTGTCATATAGATCTTACTCAAATTGGGTTTTTATGCGTTCATTACGTCCATTAATGTGTAGTCCAAAAATGATCCCTTTCGCCCCATATAGAGGTGCTTCCCGATCTTCACTTAAATCTATTAAAAAACAAAAATATTGCACTGATTCTTCTCAGATTTTTTTTGTATATATTTTTGCAAAATACAAGAGACTTTACCAAACATGATCAGGATCGGTCCATTTTTGGACCTAGTCCCCATATAGATATAGCATCCGATATGAACTTTTTCATGTCTGCAGCCAAAAAAATTAATAAAAATTAGACTCAAATTTGGTTTTTGCTTATTTTCTATGTCCAGTTAGTTGGGCCTAAGAGATAGGGCATGGTATAGGGTATCGTATAGTCGGTCTAGACCGACTATAATTTACTTACTTGTTTTTCTTTTATAATTTTTTACTTTTCATTTTTTATTTTTCATTTTTCATTTTTCATTTTTTATTTTTCATTTTTCATTTTTCAATTTTCATTTCAATTCTTCGCTTTTCATTTTTTATTATTCATTTTTCATTTTTTATTTTTCATTTTCCGTTTTTCATTTTTTGTTTTTCATTTTTCATTTTTTATTTTTCATTTTTCAATTTTCATTTTCCATATTTTATTTTTCATTTTTCAATTTTCATTTTGCATTTTTTATTTTTCTTTTATAATTTTAAATTTTTACTTTTCATTTTTTATTTTTCATTTTCCATTTTTTATTTTTAATTTTTCGTTTTTCATTTTTCATTTTTATTTTTCATTTTTTATTTTTCATTTTTTCTTTCCCATTTTTTATTTTTAATTTTTCATTTTTCATTTTTTATTTTTCATTTTTATTTTTCGTTTTTTATTTTTCATTTTTCATTTTCAAACAGGTTATTACATATCATAATTTATTCACGAATACAATCATAAGTCACACCGATTTTGTCTTATGGCTCACATGTTACGTTCACATGTTACGCTGTTTTTGAAATTTACCCCCCTGGGCGTATAGATATTTACACATCAAAAATAAATACAAGAAAAAAAAAACAATGGGAAATCTACCTTTTTTGGCTTTTAGTGTTGGCAACCTTCGTTTTTAATAATGTGTTTAGAATAGGGTACAGCCAAATTTAGTACTTACTTGTTTCTTAGTTGATCTATTTTAACTTTCAGTAAAGTTGGATTTAATCCTAACCAATATTCCTTAAAGTTATCACACAACCTACGCATAATTGTAGTACTGTAACTGTGCGAGCTTTTGTTAGTTTATTGTTATTATTTTTGTTGCTGTTGGTTATAGCCGATGAAAACGACGACGACGATAGTGATGATTTTTTATTATTGTTGTAGGCATGCGGCTGTTTGCTGTAATGTTTTTATCATAGTGTTGTCGTTATACTGTTACTGTTTGTGATTGTTATTGTTATTGTTTGCAAAACTATAACAAAATACACCCAACTAAGTAATCTTACATATTTGTATGAGTGGGTAAATGTAGCCCGAGTTATATGAAAATAAAAAAAAAAAATTTTCGTTTAGCCCCAATCTCTCTCCCACACACACACACATACACTCTTACACAAACACTCCGATGGATGTTGAAGGTTAATTTTTTTGTAGTTGTTGTTGTTTATCTTTGTCACAATTTATAGTTGGTGAAATGAAGAAAATTTCAATTAAAATGAAACAATACACAAGAACCAAAGAATCTTTTGTGTTGAGCTGAGAACACAGGAAAGGGTGCTAACACTGGAGCTTAAGCAAACACACGAATACTCTTAAAGAGTTTGAAACTCACCAACCGAGAATGAAGTGGTGATAAATCTTTGTCACCAAATAAATGCCAAGCCAGCAGAGTGTACAACAATCGCGCTTTTTTTTCATATTACTTATAGAAAGCAGATATTATAGCAACAGCAACAGCAACAGCAGCAACAGTATGAGCGAGTAACAAAATAAAATTGAAATTGGAAGCCTTTCCCTAGAGTGGTGCTGTTCGTTCTGTTGTTCATGCAGGAACAGACGGTCGGGAGTGTAATTAAAAACTTTGACTAACGATGATGATAACCCGAATAACAGTAACAAATAATAAAAACCAAACAGCGGCAGCAGCAACAGCAACAACAACAACAACAAACATAAAAATGATGGGGGACAAACCAGTATAACATTGTCTAACAACTGGATGTTTAATTTTTTCCTGTTTTTTTCTTTTTTTGGCTGTTGCTGTTCCCATTACTATTGTTGTCTGCTGCAGTTGCTGGTTTCCTGTTGCCACATGGCTATGACTTGTGGCATTGGTGATGACTTGTGGCATGTAGTTGTGATAAACAAAGCGTACGTACAGTAACACAGACATAATAATTATAAAAGTTGTTGTTTTTGGCTTGTAAAAGCTTAAATTATTTAAAGGCTAAAAGGTAACAGCGCCAAGTAAATTGAGTATTTCATACAAAATTTCTAAATATCTGAACATAAGCAGCATTAGCACAGCGTGCACATGTTGTTATAACTTTAATGGACTCGAATTCCACTACCATAAAACTTGTATACAAATTACTTAGCCATAAATAGAACGAGAACTACGTAAGTATAAGAGCATGTTAATATTTTGTTGTTGGCGGCCTACTATATTTTATTTTCAAGAAAACAAGCTAGAGGAGGATTTTGTGTGGTGCAGGGTGTGGTGTGGTGTATGTTCACTAATTAGAATTGTGATTAGAGATGCTGAGATATCATTTAATGATAAATAGTATGAATATTTTCTTAGCACAAGAACATAATTTCGGAATGTTTTTGGTTAGATTTACCGATAATTAAGTTTGGTTGTACAACAACAAATACAGCAGCAGGGATGAATGATGATGATGGTTTTGTTAAGCTAAAGCTGAAACTGAAACTAATGATGTTGATGGTGGTGGTGGTGGTGATGGTGATGGTGATACTTGTATGTTTCGACAACAGTTTCAAATTTATTTGCCATTATGCACCACGTGACAGTTGTTTCATATCTCATATCTCTCTATTGTAGCAACAACATGGTGGTGGTACATGCTACTCGTATTGTGCTCAAATGTCTTTCATGACACATCAAGTATGACACATCATCATATGAAATCACAATGTCACAACGTCATCTACATCATCATCTTCATCATAGTCGTCGTCATCGTCATCATTGTCTTCGTCCTTCTCCATTTTGATGTGTAAGTTTCCATGTCTTTTATTCCCTTAAGGCGTTAGTACTTATAACACAAAACAAAAAGGACATCTAAGTTGTACACATGCATGAATGTATTGGATTCTATTGTATTCTGCATACATACGAGTTTATACTCGTATATCTAAGTAATGGTTGCATAGGTAACGGTTTTTCTTATTGTTGTTTGTCCGTTGGGTGGCAATTGTATTTATATGTGTGTAAGTCAATGTTTCAATGTGTGTATTTGTCAGATTGTCTTGTTAACTTTTGTTTATGACTGCAAGTGACACACGCTTATCAAAAAAAAAAAATCTAAAATCTTTGGTCTGTCTGATTTGTTTATGTTTTACAGAGATTCAAATGCATAATAACACATTCTATGTGGAGAAGTATGCTATTCATGACTATTCAATTTTCGAGTTATACTTTTTTTTTTTTTATTATTAACACAATGTAAATGTGTTATGAACCCGCACAAAAAAGTGCTAAGTTTTTATTATTGGAAAATATTTGAGACAACTTCGAAAAATGTCAACATGATGTAATTAAAAACATATTTTAGATCGTCAAATAAAGAGATTCGGAACTACTTTTTAACAAGTTATTTAAATTGCAATTAAATGTTATTAAAAATAACAATAGCTTTTAAAAAAAGAAATAAGAAAAGGTCATAAATGTAATGTCAAAGGCAAAATTTGTTCCTCTTGCTATCAAAAAATATTTAGATGACAACCATTAAAAAAAAAACTGTGTAAGTCCTATCACAGGGGAGATATGTAAAAATCTATTTACACATCAATTAAAATCAAACAGTAAGCGCCATCTATGTATAGCAAGCAACTGCTATGGTTGTTATACTTGACGGTTGCAGTTGTTTGCTATTAATTCATTGCGCTTCCTGTTGGTTGTTGAATCAGCTAAATAAATTTAATCATAATCTGTGCACCAATACAGTAACATATACCTCACACCGATTTTTCCTTACGCTGTTTTTGTGATTGTGTTGCGAAATAGATTTTTACTCCCCTGAGCGCATAGATCAAAAATTTTTTGTCAAAAATGTTTACTCCTGAATTAAACATGAAAGGTTATATTATGGTCAAAACTGTGCATAGAAAATTTGTTCCTCTTTTTATTCTATATAAATGACCTTTGAGGGCTCAATCGCCTTAAATTCTAAAGTATTGGCTTTAAGTATTTTTCCAACTACTTATTTTTACCCCCAATTTATAAGAAAAGGAGTGAGTAGCGGAGAAAACATAAAACTATTACATGCTACATATATTTCATAGGGAATATACTGTAAAAAATACATGCAAAAAATAGAGTAAAAAATACTGATGTGTGTTTAATTTAACCCTTTGACTGTCCCCATAAAGTTTTGTTTTTATAGCGTACGTCCACAGAAAAAATTTGGTAAAAATGACGTGCATCACATGTGATACGCGGAGCAATATTTAAACTATTTATTATTCTAACGTTCTCTGCATCACACATGATTCATGTCATTTTTAATTTTAATATTTATTAATTTTGCCGTACAGTGTTGGCAACGCTGAAATAAATAAGTGGCAATTTTCGTTGGTTTTTTGTACAACATATAAGCTTTTAGGTGTCTGTATCAATTTAATTTTAGTGAGGAATGGATCCATTATCATTTTACGTTCGGAAAACAAAAATTGGTAATTCAGATTTTGAAATTGAATTGGTATAAAAGATGACAGTTCAGATGAAGGAACTTCTCTTCAGGTAGTGATGACAACTATATTTGATCGTCTCTTCAGCAAGAGTGGAGCAATGACTTTGAAGAAGCAGAAAAGATTTCTTTTATTGGCAAACATGGCTTTAATAATAGTAATTGAGGATGGAGTGCCTTTGTACTTTATTGGACAATTTTTTTACAGCAAAACTGATGGTTTTGGAAACAAAACAATTTGCACAATCCCATCATGTTCGTCGTAATTCTTGCATGAAAAGGTGGTCAAATACCACACATACCAAAATGAAAAAGTTTATAGGTTTGATAATTACCAATAGCATTATCAAC